>VZRL01000238.1:3091653-3115383 GCA_013397895.1 Origma solitaria | reverse complement strand
GGCCTGATGCAACGCCCGGCTGCGCTGGGGGCGCGGAGGGGGGCGGTTTAAAGGGCAGCGGCCCCTGCCCCGACAGCCCGGCCGCGCTTCCCGGCTGGAGAGGCCTGGCTCGGGCCGGGGGTGCCGCTGCCGGCTCGGGGACTGCGGGGACAGACTCACCGGTGAGCCCCGGAGCCTCCGAGCCGGCTTGGACAGAGTCTCCCCGGCTGGCATCGGCCGGGAGCCGAGGGGTAGGGATGTTCTCGGGTACCCGCGCCCGGGGATAACGTGGTTGGAAAGTGCGGAAAGAGACTCGGTGCGTGTGCTGGGGAATCACGGAATCGCAGGAACGGTCATGTTGGGCCATGTGGTCCCACCTCGCTGTGTAAACAGGGTCATCCCCGAGCACATGGCTGCATCCAGACGGTTCTTGAATATCTCCGTTGAGGGAGACCCCGCAGCCTCTGGTCTCTGTTCCAGTGTGGGTCACTGCACAGTAAAGAAGTTCTTCCTTATTTTCAGGTGGAACTTCCTGTGCATCAATTTCTGCCCATTGCCTCGTGTCCTATTGCTCAACACCACTGAGAAGAGCCCGGCTCTATTTTCTTGGTACCCCTCTTTAGATATTTGTACACACTGATGAGGTAGAAACCACCTCCTGTCTCCTGAGCCTAGCAGAACCTTCCTTTGAGGAGGTTTAAAATATTTAAATGATCTCTAGCTGATAGCATGTCACTTGCTCATGCACCATCATTAACGTTCCTGGTATTTGTCCCCCGGTTGCAGCCAGAAAGACAGCAACTGCAGACCTTGTGTGTTTGTGCACATGAATTATACACATTTAAAAGGCAACTTGCATTGCTGATGCCATTTAGCACAACCTAATTCACAGCAGCCCTTACTTGATGCCTTTTTTATTCAATGCAAGCCTCTCCCAGCCTCTTCCCTCATCACAGTGAGCATGCACTCTGTTTCTGCCCAGAAAGGTTCATCTGGAAGTCCCAGCATGTCCTGCAGCCCCAGGGACACATCTATGCAATCCCTGCAGGAGACCCGTCAGCATGACAAGGCACTGAGGATGTAGCTCCCAGCTGCTGATGCGTGGAGAAGGATGAAAAGCTGATTTCACTGTTGGAAGGAAAGAAGAAAGTGAGAAACAATCATGAGCTCAGCACAATGTTTGGAAGGGTAACAGCATCAGGGGTCTGGCAGTTCCAAAGAGGGAGTCTCAGGCTGTCAGGGATGCTCCACTGAGACCATCTCAGCTCTCTGTGTCCCTTGGTACCCAACCTCTTGCCTCAGAGTGTACCCTCCTGTGCCACAGCCTCAGGGATCACCAGCAATTATCCCAAATCATTCAAGATTTTGGCTGGTAAAATTCCAAAAGGAAGTTTAAATATACCTCCCATAGAGCTGTCTGCTGGCCTGGCTGCCTGGCTGGATACCCAGCAGGGAGGCACTGATACCTGAGCTGCACTAACCCAAGCCACATCCCGTGCTCCGTACAGCCCCATTCCTGGTGTGCCCGTGGTCCCTGTGCTCCTCACGGCCATGACTTGGGGGCTGCACAACTCCCAGCAGTCTCCCACCTACATCGCCTCTAGGAGCAGGTCCTGGGGTGAGGAAGGTGGCTGCAACCAGGGGACCTGCAGGCCAGTGGTGTCCCTCACCTGTCCCCCATGGGGTGCAGAATTCCAGCTCGGTCCCTTTGGGACGCTGCTCTGCTGCCACGTGAGCGGGAAGGAGCCCGCGGTGGCCAAGAGCCAACCTGGCTCCAGAGCTGCCAGGCAGGAGGGAGCTGGGCAAGTCTCACTCTCATGCGGTGCCCAGCCAGGCCAAACCCTGCCAGGGTTTTCAGTGTTAGAAAATAAATGCTCAAACGAGGCGGGAGAGAGAGGGAAGTGTCCATGCAAGCTTCCTGCATTTGCTGTAGGGAGCGTCACCCTGTCAGGTCAGCTCTCAAACACCCATCCTTCGTGGGAAGGGAAGCTGAGTGTGCACCACCTCCAGCTGGGGTAAACACACCGGCCATGTCTAGCAAGCTCCATGTGCCCCTCTGCTCCCTCGGTGTCCTCACCTCTGCCGGACCCATCTTCCCCTGCTCTGCCCAGCATCCACAGCACTTGGATATTCTGCTCCTCCCTCCAGGGGCTTGCTGAGAAACAGCCAAGAAGTCTCCATATTTCTGCAGCACAATTCACTGGGAAGTAATCCATCTCTGCTTTCCCCAAATTCAACAAAAGCACCTGACTGGCATCCCCAATGCTGCTTCTCCGCCTCATCCTTCACCCCAGATGTGTCCCTGTGCCTGCCCAGACCACATCAAGCAGCTCTGGGTGCTGCCTCCCAGCCCTATGCTGGCCCTGCGCAGGCTCCGAGGGAGCAGTCTCCAGGGAAACTCCTCTGCTGAGCAGTGATTTGGGCAGGAGCTCCCCACCTCTCTTGCTCTGTGTACAACAGCTTATTTATTTCTCCCTGAGTGAAGCGTGGCTTGCATATTTATCACCGACAGCCGGCTGCTTTGGTGCTGGCCTGGAGTTTTAAACATGCTTTGATGGTGGCCGTTAATGTCTCTGAGCATTTCTGGGTCTTGCTTGGCCAGAATATCCCCAGCTTCATTTCTGCTGGTCTGGCAGCCTCACCTAGGGTCCCAGCCTTCCCTTTGGAAACAGCTTTAGTTCAGTGGCCTGGAGCAAGGCCTGTGCATGGCAAGGAGCACAAAAGCAACCAATGTGACCAATATACTCCCTAACTTCACCACCCTGTTTGGCTGGTAGCTCAGCCCCTTTCTCAGGTTCCACTTGCCTAATTTTGTCCAGCGCTGTGGCCACGGGGTCACCGTTAAAAGCATTTCCTACAGTTTCACCTTTGCTCTAGTCAGATCCCAAATGCCAATCAGCGTCTGCAGCACTCTCCTGATGACATCTCTTGTCCCTCCATCCAGAGCAGACCTCGCAGTCAGCTCAGATTTGAAGTGTGCTTCCCAAGGGAATTTTCTCTCCTCAGCACCTCCAGACCAGTTTTCTTGCTGCCAGTGCTGGTCACGCTGTTCCCTGGTGAGATGCCCAAGCTTTACACGTGGATGGCAGAATATTAAGGCTCAGGCATCTTTAACGCTTTGCAAAAGAGAAAGAGGATTTTGCCAAGGAAAGTCCAAGCTTCCTATCCTGAGTCATATGCTTTGACTTATTTATGTAGTTGTTATTGCTCTGTGAACCCTGCCTGGCAGAAACATTGTCAGGGACAATGCACACAAGGTTGGGCTGATTTTTCTGCAGCAGCCCTGCAGTGTTGCCTTCCAGCAAACCTGACTGCCCCTGAGGGGTGTCAAAGTCCTGCTCCCAAAGGACTTGCAAATGCAGCATGACCAACAAACGGCTGGCACCCACAGGGTGCCACAGCTTTCAAAGGACACCCAAAGCTCATTCCTGGAAGAGAAACATCTTCTCTCTGAGAAGAGGGTGGTATGCTGATGCAGAACCATTCCCAGGACTCTGGACCACCAGTTTACGACCCTGAGATTGAAATGGGAATTTTCAATTTCAGAAAACCTGTCAGTTGCCCAGTGAAAAACACTGAGCTTGCCCTGAAGTTCCTCATCAGGAAAATCTGACCCAGCCTTTTCAGTCTGGGTGAGATTCTTTCCCACAAAGCAGTGGAAGCCCAAATTCCAGTCCCAGTGGTGAGTGGGGCCAAGGGCAGGCTGCCAGCAAATCCCTGTCACCCTGCTATGGCAAGTGCCTCCCAACCCAGCAACCCCAGCCCCAGTATCAGTGGCACATTGTGGCCATCGCAAAGGACTTGAGTACTTTTAAAATAAAACATCCAGACCTTTTATTCTACTACGCAAATTACAGACATTTCAACCTGCTTTAGTTCAGAGCCAGAAGAGAGGGCCCATTCATGCAGGCTTCTGCCAGAGAGACCTCCAACATCCCCTTGTTTAACTCAGATTTTAACCTCTTTTTGCTCTGTGTTTTTAACCCCAGAGCTCCCACCCCTGCTCTGGAGAGAGGAACCATGCACTAAAACACAACAAGCAGCCAGAGCAGCAAACTCGGCTTCTCCACTTCTGCTTCTAGGGTAGAGGTGTGAGAACACACTAAGTGCTCCCAGACAGTACCGTAGGTATTTCTATCTGCAGCCATGTGATCCAGAGAGACGGAAGATGCTCCCTGGCTCTGCGATTGATTCACTTGGACCCTTCTAGCAAAGCATATGAACAATCAGCGTGAAGAGTGAGTGCATTTACACCAATAAGTAATTTCCAACCTGTGTAATAAAACAGCGGACACTAACGAGTTCCATTACATCCCCATTAAAAAGTGCTTTCACTTAGCGGGACTCCAGAGCCCAGGGGCTGGGGCTCAGTGGTTTTTGCTGCAGCCCAGCCAAAGGCACCACGTTCTCAGGGCACTCGTGCCGCACGTGGGGTAGGAACAAGCTCCTGGAGCCGCCAGCCCCTCGCTGCTTCCACCCATCTTCTGCACGCTGGGAAGTGGTGCTGCAGATGTGTTCGTATCTGAGAGTGCACCCCATGGATTTTCCTGGTGTTAGGAAGTTAAATTGAAATGTGAGGAAATATCCTGTAATTAAAAGTCTGAAGTCTGCTGTGCAGCTTTTGCATGTTTTTAATAAGTGGATTGGAGGGGGGGATATCTGATGATACATAACTGCTTTTATCATCACAACTTTTCCCTCCAAAAGCCACAGTTCTTGTAGGACTCCCTCAAAGCCAGTAAATAATCTTGGCTTCTGGAGAAAAATTCCCCCATTTCCTAGTTATTGATGACATTGGCTTTAGAAAGCAATACCTCCTCCTCAACACAATTTCTCACTTTGTATATTTTGCTGCAGACATATTAGCCCAAGGTTTCTTATGTCCCCTAAACAGTTTCCATTTCCAGGAGGTTGTGAAAACATGACATAGTTGACCACTGAACCTGATATTTCCTCTGAAGGATATTTACCCTCTGTGCCAGCCCTCCACCATCAGGAATTCAGCAGAAATATTTCAGACACTTCTACAAAGAGATGTGTGGTGTGAGAGCTCTACCATCCTTGTTCAAGATGCCTTAAGGTCTGCATGCTTCAGATGAGGCATCCTGCATCCTTCCCAGGTCCCACCCACCCGCAGCAGCGCTGGAGGTCCCTGACTCAGCCCACCCAGGGATGTGCCATTCCAATGGAGAAACAAAGCCTGCAGGCAATGTGCTGTGATTCCCGGCAGTTCGTGCTTCCCTGCCATCAGCTCCTTGCACCAGCACTGCCCAGGGTCGTACATCTTTCTGCCTTGTGCCTGATGTGCAGGGAGGCACCAGCCAGCGGCTGCTCCACGGAGCTCAATTAATTCAAGCAGTGGCAGCTTGTGCAGGTGCCCTAAAAGCTCCCAAAGACTCAAGGTGAGAATCAATAAGATTGATGTGTGGAATTGCTGGGATATTTTCCTCTAAGCACCTAAGGATAATTAACAGCCAAAATGCTTGGAGTCAACCACCAAAGTTATGAAATACTAAATCAGAGGCAGCTCCCAGCAGCTTTGCTCGCTCCCTTTGCAGGTTGTACATCCATGATAAAGCCATCAGCCACGCACGGCCGCAAATTCTCTCTTTTCCCATGGGACTTCTGCTCCTTTCAGTGGCTGGCAGTTATTTAAATATTGTTTTACCCCTCTGCAGTCAAAGCAAAGCCCTGGGCTTTGCCATTCAAATCCTTGCCTGACCTACAGCACAATGGCATCGCTGCCGGGTGTTTCCCTGGAGGGCAGCACGCTGGGATCTGTGTATTGCACCAGCACATACGGATCCAATGGGTGCTCTTCCCCTCCTTGGATAGCCAGGAAACTGAAAAAGAGTGAGAAGTTAAAATCATTTTGTTGTTTTGTGTGCATGAGTTCAGACATCTGCCCCCCAAATTCTGGGGACACTGGGCATCCTACCCTGATGCTTTCCTTCCCATTTTTGCAGCCACATTGGCTCTGGTGCCAGGCACCAGCAGTGGGCAGCCTGCACTCCAACGAGCATCATGGGGATACCAGAGGAGGTGGAATCGGGCAGGAACCCCATCAAGAGCCAGTCTGGAGTGGTGGGGCCGAGCTGCTTGGCCAGCTGTCCCACACAGAGCTCAGGTCTCCTCCTGTGACCCCCAGCAGAGGGTCAGTGCACACCCACTCCCTGCCCAGCCCATCCTGGTTGCCAGCCCTGGGTGCCAGCCATCACACCACGGGTGACAAAGGACCCCAGGAGGATACAGCACATCTCTGCATCCGAGAGCTGCACTGTGCACATAAACAAAGGGGCTGGAGCAGGGGCAGCTCCATGCCTGACTCTACCTGACCCCCAGGCACGACTACATGATCCTCCTTTAACTTTGGGATGTGCTGTGTGGACCTGCTGTGCTCCTGGGGTCCCAGGGTTCTTCCTCCACTACATATGTTTCTGCTCCCATCCCTGCTTCCATTGCAGGGAAGTTTCAGTGCTGAGCAGGTTTTCCTGCCTTTCCTCCCCATGCTGCTACTCGGGGAGTGCTCCATCCTGCGCAGGTGCTCCCCCAGGCACCAGCACGTCTCTCCCGTGCGCCCAGCACCCAGTGTGCATGGGGGGGACACAGCTCCATGCTCTGAGCATCCCCTCCCCTCTACTTGTGCTCTGCCTCGAGCCCTCCGGCTGTGACTCCCACTCAGCCTCGCCAGCTTTGTGTTTGCTTTCCCAAATATTTTCCTGGTGCAAAGGAAACATCAGCCTGCTGAATCGTGAGCTGAGCCACCTCCACCTCCGAGCTGAAGCCCATGAAGTGGGAGAGATGATAAATTGGAAGCAAAGCAATGCCAAAGCGTAGAGCAACATGCACCAGTCCTCCTCAGCCCCTGGCAGTCTGCCCTGGGGCCACCAAGTGAAGCTGGGGACAGTCCCCGTAGCCAGGATGCTGGCATTGCCACCGCACCCACCACAGCCTCCTGATAACACCCTGTCAGCAGCTGATCAGCGAGTCAGAGGTAAAAGGGCTTCAGCAAAGTGCAGTGCCAGCACCCAGCCGTGGCCACCGCTGTACAAGCATGGCCCGTGGGACACAGGCAGGGGGATTAAGAGATCTGTGTCAGCAGTGGGCATGTGTACACAAACACGGCAGCTAAAAGGGCTCATGTTCATGCTTTGTCCCCAGGGAGGTCACTGGGGATGGGAAAGGGTTGTGGAGGGCCGGACATGCAGTGTCTGTGTCAGTCCTCTCAGCCAGAGGAGGAACAGGGCTGGGGATGGCACGGTGAGATTGGCCTCAGGCAAGCGGACTGTCCCCCAGCTCCACTCCCTGCCGAGACCCGGGCTGGGGATGTCAGATAATGCTGTAGTGCCTGGAAGGTTGCAGGGAACTCCCTGGCTTTGTAGTGGCCCCTAGGAGGGCTGGAGAACCTCACCTGGTTCTGGAGATGAGAGGAAAGGAAAGGAATTGTTCCGTCAGTGGTTTTAAAAAGTCAGTCCAGAGCTGTTGATATAGGAAAGAGTCACCTAAGTCAGTAGATACAAAGGCCTCAACCAGAGTATCTCCAAGTATCCCCAGGACATAGCACATCTGCTTTCCCAGCTCCGGGGGAAAGCAAGACTATGGGATGCTCATGGACACACTCCCGTAAAGCTGCCAGGAGGATCTGGAATCCACTGCCCACAGAGAGTCAGTGGACCAGGAGTCCAGGCTTCAGGACACTGTATTTTATGACTTTATATTTTTGTCCTTGCCTCTTCTGCCCCTGTGCTTCCTGAGGTTCTTGACAGCCAAACAAAGGGAAAAGAGACCCACCTCAGGGACCTGAAACATTCTCTGCCTCCAAAGCTGTCAGTGGAAATTAGTGTGGAATGAGAAGTTTAATGGCAAATCTGGGGATGCAGTGGCCACGTTCTGCATCGATGCATTAATTTTTACAGTTATATCAAGCAATATCAATTATATCCAGTGATTGAAGAAGTCCTGAGGATGTTAGGTGATGGAGATTGGTGCAGGAGTGACAATGACTGACCAGCTGTGGCCACGGTGGGTGAAAGGATCTCAGGCCAGAAGTGCAGAATTTGCAGGTGGATTTTGTAATGTTTTGGCTGCCCAATTTGGCAGTGATACAAGAGCTTTCCCTTGTCTGGTGAGAGGAACAGTGCTGACCTGTAAGGGAGTCTGTCCTCCTGCCAGGCTCATTGTTAGACTTTGAAGTCAAATCATGAGCAAAATAAATGCAAAGTGCAGCCATGTGCAGTCAGAGCCAGGATTTCTTGCCTGTGTTTCAGTCTGTTCAATTTTCATGCTTCTCAGCTGACACTGTTTGTTCCTAAACACATTTTCATCTGACAGCAAGCAAGGCCAGGACTTCAGAGTGGAAACAACAGGAGCCAGAGAAGAGATTATCCTCTTCAGAGAGAGACATCTTTCAGGTCCTCTCCATCCTCAGAAAAAGAACAAGGAGAAAAGCACCTATTGCCCCTCTCCACCCCAGCAAGTTACTTAAGCTCCTGTTCCCACAGTGAAATCTTGCCTCTGTTACAGTAGAGCCAGAACAAGGTCAGCACAAGACCACCCCAAGGTGGTCTTTCCAGCTCTCCAGAAACCCTTGACAGCAATTTATGTCCTAAACCAAGATCACTCCATGAGTCTGCCCAGCAGGAGAGACATCTTTACTCTTGAAGCAGGCTTTTTTTTGAGCTTGCTTCCAGTCTACAGCCTTATCTTATTATTTTGTAATTCCTCTCCTAAAGATGCAAAACCAACGCTCGTGCCAAACCAAAACATCCCTGGAGTTTATCCGAGCAGGGAGGAGCATGTGATGGTGGCCCAGAGCCTGGAGCAGGACAGCAGCTGGAGCCTGGAGGGCAGCCAGGGATGGTTAATGCTGGTGGGCCACGAGACCTCCCCAGGACAACACGACACAAAACTCACGTTAGTGGCTGGTTTTGACTTTTTCTCCTGAGCTATCAGACACTGGCTCTGCTGGACATGGTGGAAAATTTCCAGAATCTTTACTCAGGACATGCAGGAGCCATCTTTGTACCCCACCCTGTTCACTGGCAAAAACTGGGCCAGGCAAAACTACCACACTGATGGGACAGGGACACCAGAGAGGGGAAAACCCAGGGCAGTGTCCCTGCACACACATCTCTCCCTCCCTGCATCTGCCAAATCCAGCCCCATTCCTGCTCCCAGCAGGTCCCGAGGTGGTTTTGCCTGAACGCTCCCTCCGGCAGGCACGAGCCATCCTGCTCCGCATGGCACTGCAATTCCTGTGCCAGCACTGGCTGTCCCTGCAGCTGTACTGTCTTAGCTGTTAATTTAATAATTTACTTTAGCAAGCCTCATTAAGGCACCTCCTGCCTTTCTCCACATGGCGATGGCGTGTCACAGTCGCCGATAATCCCGGCCGAGGCTGGGGCACGGAGCTGCTGGTGCTGTGAGGCACCTGGGCATGCCGTCTGCTCCATCCTCAGACACAGATATGTCTTCCCTGGGCTCTCCAGCCTTTATCCCCTTCCTCACGCTCTCTGGGGCCAAGCACCTCCATGTTGTCCCCTTTCCAAGCAGGGGGCCCAGTGATAGATGCAGTGCAATTGCTCTTTAAGGACTATTTGGGATGTCACTGTGTTTGAAGATGGTTCTGTGGGACTTCCCCAAGTGCTGCTGTTTGGGATGCTTTGCCTTGTGGAGCTATTTTCCCTGCGACCCCTCTAGTGAGCTGCTCAGTTGTGTGGTAGCCCAAGCACCAGGAAAACCCCCAGGAAATTGCAGTGAGGTTGGCTGCTCACATTTAATTTTTTTCTAACACACCACATAACCATTTTTGTCCCACCTTGAAGGTCTGCTGGCTGCTGGAGGGCAATCCTGTCCATTCATCCCACTCCCAGGGACAGGACAGGGTTTGGAGGCAGCTCCTGGGCTGCACCTGTCTCAGGAGCAGCTGCTGGTGTTCGGGGCTTTGCAATGCCAGCACCAGAGCAATCAGGATCCATCCTTCCCTGGAAGAACCAGTTCCCCAGGTAGCAGCACATGGCACTTTCCCTTGGGCAGAGGCCAGGGACCCTGTGCTGCTCAGCAGGGCTTTGCAGATAGGCAGGCTGCAAGGCGCGCAGTTCACATGAAGAGAGGAGATAGTGCAGCCGGGCTCCGAGCACTGGGCCCTCGGAGAGGCCAGAGGGATGGAGTGAGCCAGCAGGGCTTTGCCCATGATAAAAGCTTCAGCACCCCTGTCTGTAATCAGGAGAGGGCAGAGAGCTCTTAACTGCATCTCTGGTGAGCCAGGCTGGGTGGGGTGACACAGGCACCGGGGACAACAGTGCCGGAGATAACTCAGCGCCCCAGGAGACAGAGCTGGAAAGGGGAGAGGGGCTCCTCTCCTCACAGGGAGGATTTCCCACCATGGCAGGTGCTAGTGCAGCCCAAGGAGTTGTGCAGCTGTGGTGGGCTTCCCTGCATGGTCAGTCCTTTGGGAACTCTCCTGCCCTCTCCCTCACCCTGGGCCTCTGCAGGAGAAATCCCCCCATCCCTGCTTCTAGGGACAGGAGATCCAGGGAGTAAAAGGGAGATATTTGGGGTTGGCTCAGCACCACTGGCTGCAGATCCTCCACCACCAGCATCCCCAGCTGGTCCCAACCACCTCCTGTCCTGCTGAGGCACTTCCAGGCTCAGAGACTCCCTCCTTTGGACTTCCTTTGTGTGCCCCTGTGGCCGGGCTTGGGCTTCCAAAAATCATATGGCTCCAAATCAGAACCTGGTCCCAGCTTTGCAGGCCATGCCATGCCTGTCAGGACAGCTTGACCCCATTCCTGTGCCCACCCTCCTGGCAGGAGCTGCTCCACCAGCCAGGGCTCTGTGCTCTCAAAGCAGGCTTTTTTTCTGTCCGTGTTTTAAATTTATTTCTTTTTTTAACCAAGCAGGATGTTAGAGGAGCGTGGCAGTCTGGGGAGGATGCTCCCAGCTCCCTGCTGGGGGTGACAGCTTTTCCCCCCACTATTTCTTTGAAGATGGCATGGCCCCAAGCCTCCATCCAGCTGATGGTGCAGCTCTGGGCACTTGCCAGCCCTGCCCCGTGACTCAACAAAACCACCTGACCCTGTAAACAGACACCCCAGAGCACCCCAAGAATGGAGGGGGGATGTTTGTGGCCCCTCCCAGCATTGCACTGGAGTCTGGTGCCAAGGGAGAGCTTTGGGTGGTGCCTTGGCCAGCCCTGCTCTGCCGTGGGTTCTGGCTGAGCTCCCAGCAGATGGCAGGTGCCATGGAAAATCCACTGAAAACCTGTTTACACCTCTCACAGCCTGCTGCTGTGCTTTTTTTGTGTTTTTCTAGAGAGTATTTGGAAGTGAGAGGAGGTTCCCCCTCTCCCTGGTCCCCAGGGCTCTCTCTTTAGAGGCATTAGAAAATGCCACTGGATGCAGTGGGAATCGCTTATCCTTTCTGGGAGGGATGAGACCCCAGGATGGTACAGGCAGAGAGAGATGTTAGAATTGTCGCTGTGCCCAGCAGAGCCGTGCCGAGGTCACGGTGGAAGCTCTGGGGTGGTTGAGGATGGGGAGCAGCGCAGAGCCATCTTGAATTTGCCTGCGCGCTTCCCCTTTCCTGCTGGGAAAGGAGCCAGGGCACGGCACAGCCACGAGAGAAGTTCCTCGCCCTGCAAGGGAATCAGTTTGGAAGGAAATGCTGCAGATGGCTCGTTCCAGGAGAAACCTAGGTGCAGGGGAGCCCCGGGATCAGGGAGGTCGGGGGTGAAGGGGGCCCCGGCAGCGGAGCGCAGCCCGGGAGGGGAGCGCAGCCCCGGGAACGGAGCGCAGCCCCGGGAGGGGAGAGCAGCCCCGGGAGCGCAGCGCAGCCCCGGGAGGGGAGCGCAGCCCCGGGAGCGGAGCGCAGCCCCGGGAGGGGAGAGCAGCCCCGGGAGGGGAGAGCAGCCCCGGGAGCGCAGCGCAGCCCCGGGAGAGGAGGGGAGCGCAGCCCCGGGAGAGGAGGGGAGAGCAGCCCCGGGAGCGGAGCGCAGCCCCGGGAGAGGAGGGGAGCGCAGCCCCGGGAGAGGAGGGGAGCGCAGCCCGGGAGCGGAGCGCAGCCCCGGGAGAGGAGGGGAGCGCAGCCCCGGGAGCGGAGCGCAGCCCCGGGAGTGGAGCGCAGCCCCGGGAGAGGAGGGGAGCGCAGCCCCGGGAGAGGAGGGGAGCGCAGCCCGGGAGCGGAGCGCAGCCCCGGGAGAGGAGGGGAGCGCAGCCCCGGGAGAGGAGCGCAGCCCCGGGAGTGGAGCGCAGCCCCGGGAGAGGAGGGGAGCGCAGCCCCGGGAGAGGAGGGGAGCGCAGCCCCGGGAGAGGAGGGGAGCGCAGCCCGGGAGCGGAGCGCAGCCCCGGGAGCGCAGCGCAGCCCGGGAGGGGAGCGCAGCTCCGGGAGGGGAGCGCAGCCCCGGGAGCGGAGCGCAGCCCCGGGAGAGGAGCGCAGCCCCGGGAGAGGAGCGCAGCCCCGGCAGCGGAGCGCAGCCCCGGTAACGGAGGGGAGCGCAGCCCCGGCTCGGCTCTGCTGCCACCTGCCGCCGGTAGCCCAGCCCGGGGGAGCCTCGAACCCTGCGCTTCGCAACCCTTCCTCCAAAACCCATGAAAACCAGCCCTTTCTCTCTTTCCAAAGGGAAGCATCTGTCCTGCGGGAACAGAGAATTTTGCTTGGAAAATAGCTGCCTAGGGCAGGAAAGCAGAAAGCCTCCTCCTTCCTGGCTTCATCCCAGAAATACATCCCAGGAACACGCTGGGATGTTTGCAAGGTGTCCTCAGCACAGTACGGGTTGATACGCCCTGGCTCTGGCTGGGGCATCCCCGAGATAAGATCTCAGCTGCCGGAGCAGACATCCCACAGCGCCGGTGCCAGGCCGAGCAGCAACGCTTCTGCAAGAGCCTGTGTGTGCAGAGAGATGCAAATATCTGCTCATGCAATAAATGAATTTAAAAACCCCATTTTCCAAGGGTAGCCAAAAGAGGCTTTTTTTTTTGTTTCTGTGTCCTCCGCTCTCAGGGCCAGTGACAGCCAATTCCTTCCCCTCATTTCCCCAGATTTCGGCTCCACAGACAGCACAGCTTCTTCCAACCCCAGCTACACCCTGGAGGGATGGGTTGGCAGAAATCCGAGGTGAAAAAGCCCGGAGGTTCCGTGCTCTTTGCAAATGTGAGATCGTTTAAGGTAACAGCTCCTAAGCCCTGCTGCTCCCTGCGGTGCCTTGCGCCCCTCAGGGATGGGAGAGCCAAGCCCCTCAAACAGCGAGAGCCCAGCTGGGAGGATGCGCTGTCAGGCTGTGGGTTAAGTCACCCCATGGCACCCTTCGTCCACAGTCCTGTCTCTGAGCCCCGCTGCCCCTTTGGGTCCCGCTGAGCCGGGAGGACAGTCCAGGAGTGACAAGCACCTCCGTGTCCCCCCGCCAGCAGCCGGACCTGGCGGCTCCTGCCGCGGATCGGAGGTTTCCAGTCGGTTACGCCGAGCGTCCAGGGGGTGGCACATGTGGACTGCGGCTCCACTCGGGGCTTGGCCCGATTCTGCCCCGTGGGTCCCGGCCCGGGGATGCTGCTGGCCAGGTGACCATCACCCGTGGCGGGGAAATCCCTAAAACACGGTTAACACCTGCATCCTGCATTGCCCCTCTGAGCTTTTCCCGCTGCGGATGGAGCTGCAGACAGGCCGGGATAACCCTCCCGGCCATCAGCTCCCGTCACTTGCAGGCCTGGCCTTGCCCTGTGCTGCTCTGCAGGCACCGTGGATGTGAAGTGCAGCCCTCCCCGAGGATTCTGCCTCCCCACCAGCTCCTGAGCAGGGATGCACCGTGGATGCACTTGCTGCCGTCCTTCCTGTGCTCCCTGTGCCGTGGGAACTGTCCCCATCCTGCCCAACACAGCCCTCTGGCTCCAGTGCTGGTCCTTTCCATGGCCAGCAAGGACGACCTGCCAGGATCATGTTCCAAGTGAGGCAGGGCATTCATCAGCTCTCCAGGGGTATGGCCAGCGCTGTGCAGCTGCCTGAAAACACACCCAGGTGGCAGTGCCAGAGTGGCAGTACATGTCTTCCATGCTGGGATGGATACTCCTCTCCTGCCTGCCATGAGGGTCCCAGGGGTGCTCCCAGCTGAACTGGAGGTGGCCATGGATCACAAGAGTTCGACCTGGAGCACATATGCCTGGCTGCCTCCCACAGGCTGGCTTGTGGACTGGGCAGGGACGGCCATTTCCTCCTCTAAGGAAATGGTTACAGCTGCAAAAACAGGATCTTTCCCCTTAAAAAGTGCCTTGATCTTTCCTCCAAATATCAAACTACTCTGCTTGCTCAGGGACCACTCACCTGACAGAAGGATGTTACAGCTGCACTTGGATGTGTTCAGCAAGGCACCACGGTGTCAGCTGTGTGCACTCTTGTTGAAACATTCCTCCAACTCCCAGGGCTACCATTTCTCTTCTCTGAAGTTCTGGTGGTGATTAATCACATGGAGTAAGTGTGTGGCACGGTGCCATCTGAGGATGCTGGCACTGCCCAGGTGGGACTCACTGCTGTCAGCCTGCAGTGGGTGTGATCCAGCACTTGGCACTGGAGGGAAAGGGCTGGGCTGGGGGGCAGGATATGCAGGTTGGACTAAAAGGAAGGGGGGACTGCACAGCTAATAAGTTTATAAATGTGTTGGATTGTGGGGTTTGAGCCGGCTGCTTCCTCTCGTGGTGATTGCGAGAAGCTTCCAAAGAATCATCATCCACATACATTAGCCCATGGGATGGAAACCATATGAGGGAAGCCCTGTAATGCCAGGGACATGCTCCGCTCCCAGGGAAGCCTGCCCCCTTGCACCGCTGCTTGGAGTGCATCCCATCCATGGCTGGGCGGGATGGGAGGCTCGGCAGCTGGAGTGGCACAGCCAATATCCCATTCCCAACCTGTCCCATGGCCATGGAATGAACCATCCCAGCTCTCTTTGCACATACAGTGGTGCCAAATGGACCCCCAGCCCCAACGGGATCTGGTGTGGGGGAATTCAGGAGAGGTGATGGGCACCAGGGTGAGCCCTGAGGCTGGGTCAGGCTGAGGGCTGCTGGAGTGCCCCGTGCCCGTCCAGCCGGGGACCGGAGGAGCCAGATCCCAGATCCCCTGGTCTCCAAGGGCTGGGATCCTCCGTGATTAGGGACCGCAGGAGCCAGATCCCAGATCCCCTGGGTCTCCAGGGGCCGGGATCCTCCGTGATTAGGGACTGCAGGAGCCAGATCCCAGATCCCCTGGGCTTCCAGGGGCGGGGATCCCCGGTGATTGGGAACGGCAGGACCCAGATCCCGGATCCCCTGNTAGGGACTGCAGGAGCCAGATCCCAGATCCCCTGGGTCTCCAGGGGCCGGGATCCTCCGTGATTAACAGCCGGGCTGCGCTGCACATGAGCCGCGGCCGCTGCGTTTGATGTATGGAGCAGGAGGCGGCGAGGGATTTTCCTCCCCTTCTGGGGTTAATCCTTCCCTGCCTATCGCAGCCCTTTGATTGCAAAGCCCTGCAGATAAACCTCCTTAGTCACCAGCAGACTGCAGGCACCGACGGAAAGGATGCGGGCAGGAGCGTGAGCTGGGCAGATACAGGATTTGGGAGCTTCCCTGCTGCAGACGGTGACTGTGGAGAGTGTGTGCTCCTTGCAGCCTGCGAAAGGGGAGGAAAGTGCTTTTCTTTTGATTAATCTTGATTAATTCTGCTTATTTAACCAGAGATCTAAAGTCACATGAAAAGAGCCACAAAACCCCAAACGAGCACCGCTCCCCACGCTCTCTGTTTGAACAAAACCTTTCCGAAGTCGGAGTACTTCAACAAATCAGTAACACACCCGTGAACATGCGGTTTGGGATATGGCAATAGCCACACCACTCTGCCGCTAGCCCCAGCCAGTTTTCATCACGCACAGGCAGCCATAAAAGCCAGCCTGGAACAAGCAGCGTTGTTTTTGCAGGAGTGGTCGAGTTTTGGATTTTAATAAGCCTCAGCCTCCACATAATTTTTCTCTTTAAAATGCCAAAAGGCACCAGCCCAAAATAAGGCTTAGAAAATAGCTTGAAAATTCCTGTAAAATAGCTTGTAAGTGTCTAAAAGCCGCCAAGCTTTGCTCTCCTGGGCTTAGAAATGCCACCTCCAGAGTGGAGCCAGAGGGTTGAGGGAGGGCTTGGGGGCATCTCACTGGTCCCTGTCCCATTGCAGGGCAGGAGCCGCTGAGGGGACATTGGTCCAGGCTGTGCTGTGACAGAGGCATGAATGGTTTGGGTCAAGCCTGTCCAGCCAGTTAGGGGACAGAGCTGCTGGAATGGGGACAGCCATGCAGGATATCGTTGGCACATGACACCACTGTATGTCCCCTGCCTGACCACTGAGCTCAGGGAATTAAAGCCCTTCTAAGCCCCACGCCTGCACCTGACTCCTCTCCCACAGCCTCGTCCAGCTTGGTTTTAAAACACCCATGAAATTACCTGGCCTGGGCTTGACTGTCCTATGGTGCCTGAATCGTTTGTCTTAATATCTGACCTTTGAGCTTTCCCTTTGCAAATTAAGTTGATTAATCTTTTCCCAACTTCAGCAGACTCTGAGATCAATTGATCACTGTTGTCTCGGAGGTCCTGGGAAACTCTTATCATGTCCCTCTCCGTTTCCAGCTTTCTAGAGAAAACAAAGCCCATCTCTTTGGTCAGGTTGGACTATCCACTTTGTCATTCCCGCTGCTGTGCTAACACCTCTGAGCCTCTGCACTCTTCCCTGAGCTGGCAGCCCTGAGCTCTTTGGGGTTCACTTTGATCAGTGCTCAAAGTAGGGACCCCAATGCCCTGAAGACCACCCTAGGTCACTTGCTTTGCCTGCATACTCAAGTGCACACGTGAGTTGAAGTCAAATGAAGCTGCTCAACCCTTCAAGCCTTGAAGTCGAAGCAGGATGTCCTCCTGCATCACATCTGGAACTGGAGGGACCAAGCTGCCCACATGCTCCAGGCTGAGGTATCCTCAGACCCTCACCACCATGTGCACACTCACGTCTGCATGAATATCTCTCTGTCCAGCTTTTCAGTCAAGGATTCTCCAACCTGAAGGTGGAGTGAACCATCCCAGACTGGAGGATGCTGCGCTTCTTGCCTTTAATGTTCCCAGCAAACGATGCCCCAAATCCCTCTCATTTGAGGTCAGCAGTTTTCCAGGGAACATAACATTTTTCACCCACCCCCCTGCCAATCATCCTCCCCTTCCCCCTGCTCTAGGATTTAAAGCAAGATCCACCGGACAAACAGCTCGGAGCCGGCATCCGAGCAATTAGAAAAGTGCTTTCTGCCAGCTGCTAGACTGCTTGTCACCGATCTGATGGGTAGACTAAACAGCAAGGACCTGGGCTGATCCCTCCCTGTGCTGCTCTGGCCTGGAAATGGGGGGGGATCGGGAGAGCGCAATGGTTTGCATCAAAACTGGCAGCCATGTCCTAGAGGAGAAGGCCAAGGGAATCCTGTGGCTGCTTAAGGGAGGTGGGTGGGAGGAGGCAGACAGGGCTGAAGGGCCTCTGGAGGATGGAGCCAGGCTGTGGGAAGTGGGGAGCCCCTGGATTGGGGTCGCTTTCCTCCCTCGTCGCAGTCCAGCTTTGCATCACCCCTCTTCCATCGCCAAACCTGTGTCCAAGCACAGCGTGCCAAGCCTGGGGCTTCTAAGGTGATTTTTTTTCCCCTTTCTGTTGCCCAAACCCTCCTCTTCCTCTTGCTCTACAGACAGACAACACAGACAGTTTTCCCCAGGGGCCGGGGGGCTCATCTGGAGCAGCTGGCGCCATTATCTGCGAGCCTTTCTCTTATCTGGCAGCCGATTTCGGCTCCGGGAAGTCAGCACCTCTCAGGTGAGGAAGGCTGGGGCCATGAGGAAGGTGAGGAAGGACTGCCCGTACTGTGCGGTCAGGGCAGGTTATCGATCTGACCACCCCTCACCTGGCCAAGCCCCATCAGATAGGATTGCATCTGGGGAGCCCTGGGCAATGCCTGCTGCTTCCTTAAAACAAGGAAAGGAAAAAGTGTAATTTGGGTTTGGGTCCTTCTTCCCACCACTTTGCAGCAATGTGTGATTGTGCCAAAGCAAATCAGCGGCAGTGGCGCTGGAGAGAGCTGTGGCTTTTATTGCTCTTATCTCCCAGCTTCTGGAAAATCCCTATGCCTGCGTGGGGGTCTGGGCAGGGACACGGTGCACACGCCACAGGGAGACCGGCTCCCCCCTAAATCACAGCTTGCCATGATTTACACAGAGGCTCACAGGTTGGGTAACTGCAGTAAACAGAATAAACAGACCTCCCTCTGGATTTATGGACTGGCAAAAGGACCTTTAACCACAAAAGAAATGTGCTTTCCAGCCCTCTTCTATCACCAGATCCCAACCAAAGGCTTAAATGCTTATGTCAAGCCCACAGAGCTCTGGATTTGGGCTGGATTCAAACTATTCCTTCATCTTCGCTGCTACCTGGATAAGTCATCTCGCAGTTCATCTCCCGTTCAGCCCCCAGCCGCCCACTGACACTGGCATACACATGTGATGCCAGAGGAGCCAGAGGGAGCAGGGACAGGATTTTTCCATTTGAGGCTTAAAATAAGTGACTCTTAAATGCACCAGCAGGAAAAGGTGTGCAAGTGCTCTGCAAAGGGGTCACATTCTCCTGGAGCTTCCCATTCCTCCCTAGTAGCTACCCTGGTCCGCTGAGGAGTTTTGGCTGCTGTCACGGAGCTAAACCTTCCCAGCATGAGAGCTGCTGTCTAAAGAGAAATTAAGGGTGTTTTTTTTATTTTCTTGGAGTAAAAGAGGTGTTAGATTTTGATGTGTTCTCAAATATCTCATGAGTTTCCCCCTGTAGACGTGGAAACTTGTATAATGATGGTATTACTAATGTTTCATGCCAAATCAAAGAGTGTGAAATGCCTGAGGAGTCCTTTGTTAGCAACCTTGAGACCATTATTTTTAATGTGGCACCCCTGAAAAAAAAGCAGCTGGAGAAGAGGAGCCTGTCCATCCCCATGCTGTCACAGCTCGGGGAGCTGGTCCCACCAGTGGCTGGAGCATGTTAGGGGTAAGAGTAAAGCCAGAAACCAGGCTGAAAAACTTTGGAAAATTTGGCATTAATAGGATTTCTTGCTTTCCTATACTCATTAGCTGAGTCAGCCAAAGCATCAGCCACACAGAGCAGCCCACACGGCTACCAAGTGAGTTCTCAGAGCCCAGAGTTACCCCTTCCCTTCATAGCCAGAAAGGGGAAAGCATCCAGGAAAGTACTGCTTTCCCTCCATCTTGCACATCTTTATTTAATTCCATTGAAAGCAAGCACACATTTTTGAAATGGAACAATTTAAATCCATGAATTGTTCTAAATCCAGGAGAACTGCCAAACTTTCTGTTTTAATACATTTTCAAATTGCCTTTTCCTCTTGTCTTGCGGAGCCAAGATATGGCTATTTAATTACAAGCACAACCTCCATTTAAGAAGCCCTCATAATGAGGCTGGCATGGAAAGGCATCCAATTTTTCCATTGTCTGACTGAGGGGCTGGAATTAGTGTGTTTTATCCCAGGTTTGCATTTGGCAGGGCTCAGTGAGTGATGCTGTGGGGAATGGACTAGAGGCAATCTCCGTGCTCTGGGCTCTTCGTTATCCTGCCTGTTAGAGGGAACCAAATCCAGACTCTTTCCAGAGGAAGAGGATTTGGGCTGGCTGTATTCTGCAGCTCAGAACTGGGAGCAGAGGCATTTAGTCCTCCATGGTGCAGGTTGGGAGAAAGGGAATGGGAAAGAAATACAAAAGGGAGGGAGGTTTGGGTCAAAGGCAGACAAAGAAAATTTGTGGTAAGGGAGAGAAGCAAGAACAGCATTGCAAAGAA
Organism: Origma solitaria; assembly: GCA_013397895.1. Classification (NCBI taxonomy): domain Eukaryota; kingdom Metazoa; phylum Chordata; class Aves; order Passeriformes; family Acanthizidae; genus Origma; species Origma solitaria. Next base: position 3,095,541 of record VZRL01000238.1, on the reverse strand, counting down.
ACTACAACATGGGCCTTGTGGTAGCTGCACAAAAATGTTTCCCTTGGCTTGCTTTGAGGCAGGAACAGGAGCCAGCCCATGGAGGGAGTAGCTCCAGGTATGGCAGCAGCAGCTCAGCTCAGCAAACCACTGCCAAAGCCCTGAAGGCTGGGGGGACCCAGATGTGATGCACCATCGTTTCCCAGCTGGGATGCCCTAAATCTAGGGTAGGAACCTCTCAATGCTGCAGCCATCGCACCCTCCCAAAGGGACCAGGGTGTGCACAGCCCACTCAGACCTGCTCCCAGCCCAGGAAGCAGTTTAATTTAAACAAAAAGATCCCCCTGGCACAGCCAGTGAGGACCATCTGCTTGCAGGTGTCCCCATGGCATCAGGCTGCTGCTAGCAGATGTGGTGTCACCCCACAGTGTGGTGGCAGTCCCCTCCCATCACCTGCCAAAGCCACCCATGGAGGGGACCAGGGCAGGCTGCAGAGCCACTCTGGAAGTGATGGAGCAGGGTGGGAACATCTCCTCCCCACTGCCACTGTGACCAGGCTGCAGATTTGTGTCTGCACTGCCTCCCCTGCCCCGTGGGCCTGGGCTATGGACAGCACCCTGGCTGATGTGGGGAGCTCACCTTTGGTATCTACACCACCGTCAGGGCTGGTGGAGGGCTCAGCATGCCGTGCTGGCTCTCCATCCCACGAATCCGCATTCCTCCGGGCTCAGGGAGCGCTGGGCCGGCTCTGGCTCCCAGAAAGCAGCCGGCCGTGGTGGAGCCAAGCTCATCCCCATCCATCATCCTTATCAGGCGGCGCTGGCAGCCCGGCGGTCCCTGGCAGCGCGGCTGCACGGACGGCAGGCCGGAGCCATTGCCGAGAGACAGGCGGGAGCATCGCGGCGATAAGGCTCGCAAACAAAAACAACAACTCCCCTCCGCGGCACTTCAAAGCGCCGAGCTGACATTTATGTGGTCACAGAGCCTGCGTGGGTGCTGCGAGGGTGGGAACAGCCCGGGGTGGGGACATGGGCACGGAGTGGGGAGGGGACCGCGGGTTGCCTGCATGGAGCTGTGGATGTGACAAATGGGATGTGAAGGGGACAGGGTAAGGGACGAAGCGATGGGCACGAGTGGGTAAAAGCAGCAGCTCAGCCCGGGTGGGGCTGTGCTCCGTGGCCGTGGGCTCTCTGTGCCCGCAGGTTCCCAAAGTATCCCATAAAAATGTACCCCAAGCGATTTGCCGGGAGTGATGAGGGACAATTGCTTTTCTCATGCAGCCGTCGGACAGGCACAAAGCAGCTTTGGGGACTGTTTTGCGGGCTGTCAGCAGGGATTTAGGGCTGTTCCCAGGGAGAGTAAGGGCCGAGACACAGCCGCACTCCACCTGTGTCTGAGACGTCCCACGAGCGTTACTCGTGCTCGCATTAACCGGGATTTTATTCCTGCCATGGTCCCGATGAAATCCGTGAGACCTCTTGTGGCATGAGCCGAAACTCCAAGCGCATCCATCAGGCATCGCACGCGGCTGTGTCCCCACCTGTCCCCACCCTCCCGCGCTGCCACGGCACACCTGGGACGGCACCAGGGGAGAAGATTTCCCAGGACTGACTGGAAAAAGAATTGTGTTGTGCATAGCGCAGGGGTGAAAGCATTGCACACCTGAGATGGTGTCTGGAGGGTCCAGTGCTACAAGCTCCAGGGAAAGAGACCCCGACAGGAGATCCGAGGGGTGTTAAAGCCAGGCCGTGGGGAGGACAGGAATGTGGTGTGGAGGGATGATGTACAGCAACACGTCCGCTCACAAACATGTCTGCATACACATGTGTTCATGCACTGACTTCTAGCTGTACATACACATAGTTTACAAGTGTAATAGTGCTATTAAAACAAAATGACACACAGTTTAGCTGCTTCTTTTCATAGGACTCACTTTCATTGAGGTTTGTCTGTATCCCATATCATGGTGAAAAATTACTGATGCTTAACTTTTTAAGAAGTCTCTTAAATTTATGCAATCATTATTTATCAAGAACTCTTTATTTGTCAACAAAATGACTCAGAATTAGAATTTTTATCACAATTTTATTTACTTTCCTTTCCCCCAAATTTCAAAGCTTGTTCTTTCTGTTTCTTCTTTCTCCTCCTTCCTCATTTTCAGTAAATGAGAGGAGACTTAAGGGGTAAGGTGATCCCCATGTATTTCACTTGAGTTGCATTGAATTGAAGTGGAACAATTGTTTATCATTTGATCTAGTTCATCACAAATTAGACCTGTTCCGGATGAAGGAAGAAGTGGCATCAACTGTCATGAACTAGGATCATGGATATGGCCAACCACCATGAACCAAGCTCATGGATGTAACCAACTACCATGAGCCAGGATCATTAACATGACCAACCACCATGAACTGGGATCATTAACATGACCATCCACCATGAACTGGGATCATGGATGTAACCAGCCACCACGAGCCAAGCTCATGGATGTAACCAACTACCATGAGCCAGGATCATGAATGTAACTAACTACCATGAGCCAGGATCATTAACATGACTGACCACCATGAACTGGGATCATGGATGTAACCAACTACCATGAACTGGGATCATGGATGTAACCAACCACCATGAACTGGGATCATGAACGTGACCAGCCACCATGAACTGGGATCATGTACGTGACCAGCCACCATGAACTGGGATCATAGATGTAACCAAGCACCATGAACTGGGATCATGAACGTGACCAGCCACCATGAACTGGGATCATGTACGTGACCAGCCACCATGAACTGGGATCATGGATGTAACCAAGCACCATGAACTGGGATCATGAACATGACCAGCCACCATGAACTGGGATCATGGATATGGCCAACCACCATGAACCCCGACCACGATGTCCAGCCACCACCCAGGAGAGCTCAGTGCCTTTACCTTTTATAGCATCTGTAGTGTTGTCACAGGTTCTTGTCATGATCTGATTGGCTGTCAAGTGCTGGAGGCGTGGTCTCCCTGCTCAACCACCCCTTTTTGGGCAAACCCCCAGCCCAGGGAAGATGGTCCAGTCTCTGCTGGGACAGCCTGGCAGCATCCTGCTCCTTCCCTGCCAGGAGAGCCTGCCTGCACATATACATACTTACATACATTATGATATCTTGTTTTAATTACATTAGAGCAAATGACTCCTTCCCCTATGGTTTATATCAGTGCTTTAGGTTTGTAATTTATCTTGGCACAGTCTAGACTGGAGCCACTTTGAAGCTGTTTCAAACAGGATGAGAACAAACAATTTTTCCAAAGTGGCTGGATTAAGAAAACTGGCAGCCATTCATCTTTGGGGGAAGGCTTGTGGCCGTGCCGTGTCCCTGCTGGAGTCCTGCCAGCCTCCTGCTCCCTGCCCTGCCCAGGACAGAGAGGTCCTAACCCTGCAGAGGGTGGGAAATGGCACTGTCAGCTACTGTGTGCAGGGGGGGTGACAAAGGGCACTGTCAAGGGGGGCTGTGCAAGGAATATCTGATTTATTGCTAATTATTTACACTTAGTTTATCCCCAAGTGTTTGAGGTGAGGATGGCTGAGCAGATGGCACTGCAGCAAGAGATGCAGCATCCAGCATTGGGAGCATCAGCTGCAGATGGGGGCCCTGGTTCCCCCAGCCCAATCCCAGATCACGGCTCCTTCATACATTCATCAGCACCTGCACAGAGCTTTTCATATAAACCTCACTGACATCTTTAGTACAGGAGATCTCTCCTTGTTTTCTTCAGATAAAAGTAATCCTGAAAATGTCTTGACTAACTTCTGTAGTTTCCCTAAGATATTTTTTTCTTTGAAAAAACAAACCAACACCTAGCTCCTTCATTGACTGGGAACAGTGGTTTTCTTCTAGATCACAGTCTTTGACC
>VZRL01000238.1:3072132-3091641 GCA_013397895.1 Origma solitaria | reverse complement strand
CCCCCCCCCCCCCCCCCCAAGTGCTGAAGGGCTCATTTTAGGACAAGGACAGTAAAGGGACTATGTCTCCCCAAGCCTTGCATTGGGCTTATATGGATCCCCCTCAATGGGCAGGGTGAGGGTCCCAGGGGGTCCTCAGGGCCACCCAGACCTAACAGTGTCCCCCAGCCCTGCCAGAGATGGCTCTTCATCCCCTGGGACCTGCCAGGCTCCCCGGCTGCCCTGCCCTGCCACAGAGCCAGCTCTGCGCAGCAGCAGAGCTCGCATGGAAACACACGTGTTTTCTATATTTTTTCACCCAAATGCCGGGGGTTTAACTATTCTAGCAGCACTGTTTGCTCAGCGAAAGCTGCCAAGGTTTATGACAGATCCTTCCTCCTTAAGGCTTTGAAATGCGGCTGTAAACATGCTCGCCAGGCTAAAGTGTTACCTGTAAAGGGGCTTGCTCCCCTCATGATGTGCCTATTGGCTCCAATTAGCACTGGCAGGAGTCAACCACAAAAAGAAGGCAGAGCTTATTCTGGAAGTGAACTGATTTATCTACAGCATTTTCAAAGCAAGATGAATGTGGACGTTTTTTACTTTTTCTTTCCTTTATGAAGCTACCTTTGCAAAAGGGAAAAAAACCCCTTCAACTATCCCCTAAATAGCTGGAAGCAGGAAGATGCTGTCTGCTCTCCCCAAGATGGAAATTCAGCTTTGTTTAATAAGGGTGGGGTAAGATCACCTGGCATTTTTCTGGCCGTCACCAGAGTAGGGGACAGTGAATCCTGCCCAGCCATGCTCAGAGCAAACCATCACCTTGGCACCCATGGGGTCAGGAGCCAGCACAAAAGAGCTGGGTTTCCTCAGGATGCCACCAAGGTACCAGGAAAGTTCACCTGGGCAGGCACTGGAGGAGCTCAGCCCAGGTGGGTTTTGGATGCATCTCATCCAACCATCCCATCACGGATTTACTGCATGGTAAATCTGTGGTAGCTCCATGAGGAGACAAACCTCCTCGTGCAGGAGAGCCGTGGAGCAGGACAGGTGAGACCTTTCCATGTGGCTTTCTGCTCCTGAGACAGTGTCCTCAGGAAGCAATGGAAGGGAAAAACTGTGAGCCCATGGGCTCAGCCATTCTCCCACCCCACGATGCTTCAGGTTTTCTTGGGGACCTCATTAGTCATAACGTCAGGGATCTTGTATAGCAGGAAATGTGGGAGCTTATTGTGATCTTTAAAGGATGGGGCAATGAAGTTGGAAAATGTAGGTGCACTGCCAAATTCTGCTCCCTGTGCCATGCTCCTGCAGGTCCCTGTGTCACTGTGGTGGGTGGCAGCTCCTTTCCTCACTGGGGCTCAGGGTCCTCCAAGAGGATCAAGCCCTCAGCCCCCTTTCTCACGCTCACCCATGAAGGGGAAGGGTGAAGTGCCACAAGAAAATGAAAGAGGATAAAATCATGACTCTTTCAGGTCTGCCTAGGGATGACCTGTGCCTAAATTTCCCTGCAAAACCTGCTTGTGACACAGTGCTGCTCTCAAGATAGGACAGCTGGAGCTTGGCTCTGCCTCTTGGGACAAAGCAGGTGATGCTGAGCCGTGGCACCCCAACACTGACAGCAGGAGCATCGGCACCCCAACACTGACAGCAGGAGCATTAGCACCCCAACACTGACAGCAGGAGCATCGGCACCCCAACACTGACAGCAGGAGCATTAGCACCCCAACACTGACAGCAGGAGCATCGGCACCCCAGCAGTGACAGCAGGAGCATTAGCACCCCAACACTGACAGCAGGAGCATCGGCACCCCAACACTGACAGCAGGAGCATTAGCACCCCAACACTGACAGCAGGCAAGGGCCAAGGCCCTGCTTGGGAGCTGGGCTCTGCTCAGCAGCTGAATCAGCAAAGAATTAGCAGGCCCAGAGCCCAGGGATTAACATCCCTCTCCTCTCCAGCCATCCAGTCTGGATTAACCCTTTCATCTGAGTCTCCAAAGCCCTGAAGCTTTGGGGCAGAGATGCTGCAGTGGGAATGGCACCTCTAGGGGGGTGCCCAAGGTGTCCCAGCTGGTGTCTCCTTGTCAGATGGGTGTCCCTGTGGCAGCAGCAGCCACAGGGAGCTGGCGCAGGGTCGGGGCGAGCCGTCAGTCCCGTGGCTGGCGGCTCGTTTGTTCACCTCCGGGCAGCTCGATGACAGCACTTCCCTTTACTACCAGCTGCAAAAACCTGGCAGCTGATTTAGGAGAGCTCCCGGGGCCCAAAATGTAAACCGTTTTTCACCAGGAATGTATAAGCAAGCCATAAAATAAGGGATTTGAGTCTGGTCACATGGGACAGGCCTCCCATAAAATTGAAGCATTGATCTGTATTTTAGTGAGCAGCTTCGAAACTGCCCGGATGATTGAAGACCTGAGCTTTAACAAACTCTGTAATCTCCTACCATACATCTGAAGTGGCATGTTTGAAGTCCGAGGAGGAGTTATTTATATTATTTGTATAATACACGGTGAAAGGACATTAGCCACAGCTCGAGCACCAGTGGTGGGTACGGCTGCCGGGCAGAGGGAAGCGGCTCTGTGAGACATCGCTCCGTGTGTGTGACAGCTGAGGTGGCCTGTCACCACAGGGTCTGGCCATGCTGCTGCACACCAATGCCATCCTGGCTGCCCTGTGCCCTCTGAGCTGCTGGGCTGGGATGCACAGCCCTGCCCTGCTGTCCTGATGGGCATCATGTCCTTTTTGGCATGTGTCACTCCCTTCTCAGTGTCTGTCACTCCCTTCTTGATTCCATCACCCCCTCCCAGCAAGTGTCACCTGTTCCTGGCGTGTGTCGCACTCTCCCCAGCATCTGTGTCACCACCACCTGGCTTGTGTCACCTCCTTCCCAGTGTATGCCATCCCCCTCCTGGTATGTGTCACCCCATTTGCAGCGTGTCACATCCTCCTGGCATGCATCACACCTTTCCCAGCATATGTCACCCATTTCCAGCCTGTCACCTCTTTCCAGGATGGATCACCCTGCTCCCAGAATGTGTCCCCACTGGGTGCTGCCTGGGCTCCACTGGAACACACCACTGCTCATGGAGTGCCCTCTTCTTGGCAAAGCCATGCAGGGGGGAAAAAAACATTGCCACCCTCTCCTCTTCACGGCCCAAACTGTCCTTGCCCATCAGCAACAAATAAATATCAGAGAAGTATATATTCACTCTAAAAAGTGTAAATTTGGAGGTAAGCAAAATTATTAAAAAATTCTAATCAAACTCCGATCAGGCTGGATGTGTGGAATATGGGCTGAGAAAGGCCAAGTGCCATTTAAAAACATGACTTGGTTTCCCATGTCTGGGAGATGTTTCCTTTCTGCCATAAGTTCACATTCCATGATTTGAAGGGACTCAGCAAAAAATGGTGAAATCTGGAAAGTGTCTCCTCCAAAACCAAATCAAACCAGTACAATTAGGATCACCTAAATCACATTGCACCCTTTAGAAGAAGCTTCTTGGTAGATTTCCTGCACTGCAATCTCCGTATTTCCCCATTATATATATTTTTTGGGAGAGCTGTGAAACCCAAACCAGTCAGTAAGTGTGTGGGAAAGGGAAGCTCTCAGTTTTGGTGTCAGTTCCCAAAATGCCGAGGTTGGTGAGACACCGTCTGCTTCCCCACTGTGCTGGAAGAAACCCCCCTGAGGCTGATGCAGAGACACCCAAAAATCCAGTTTTTCTCTTTCCTATTTCTCCCTGTTGGATTATCACTAATCACACAATTAGTGATGTTATCATCCAAGTAACTAATAACCCCTGGAGGGTTAACCCTACAAGCTCCCCATCATGTGAGCCACAGCTGGGGCAGCTCAGCCCCAATTTCCCATGGTGGGCTTCAGGGGTAGGTGGAAAACTGCAATATTCAGCCTCTAGAGAGCATTTTGTGGTGGCCAGAGCTGTGCTCCCGTGCCCTTGGCAGGACGATGGGAAGCTGTGATTACTAAATCCCTTGCCCACTTAAGGCAGGCTCGGTGCTCCAGCCCACGGTGAGGCATATTTGAAATGCTTTGGGCCAGATTCGGACTCCTATGCTGTTCAAGCTTCCAAACAGTTACACAGGAAAAAAAAACCCTCCCCAAAATAGCACCTGACTGCAGCGCTGAACCCACACTCCTTGGGGTGGGTGCTACTGTGCCCGCAGGAGCTCTGGGATGGGAAGGACAGTGGGGACAGGGAATGCTGTGTCTCAGGGAGGCAGCCCCAGCAGAAAGAGCCAGGTTAGACAGCCAGGGCCAGCTGCTGCCAGGGCTTTGGCACCCTCACGGTGGGGTCCAGGCACAGAGGGTCCCAGGGGGGCCACCAGGACCCTCATGGGGAGCATTTCTTCTCCCCTGAGCAACGCCCCAGGAAAGGGAGCCAGTTAACTCCTAACTTAAAAGAGGGATTAAGCACACAAGCCTGATAAGGGACCAGGAGGGTTTTTCCTCACTCCCTCCCCAGTCCCCAGGAGGATGACTGGTGGGGCTGAGCAGTGAGTGTGTAGCCCCCCGTGCTCTCTCTTTGGGGAGAAGGTGGCAGAGCAAAGCCACAATGAATGCCCGGCGTTTCACCACGTGGAGAAATTACTGGACAGAATTTTGGCAGGGTCAGAGAGCCACTTTAATAGCGATGACTTTAACAAGCATGTGTGTGTTTGCAAGATGCCTGTTAAGTTCCCTTATCCCAGGGAGAAAGCTCCTGCTTGGCTTTCATGGACTGGGAAAAACTGGAAAGGACCAAGCCCATTGCTTCAGCCATGCTGACGAGCAAAATTCCTCACAGCCACTTGCTGCTTGGCCAGAGTTAAGCTTCAAATTGCATCTTGCAAGGAAATAAGACAAATCTGCTCCAGGTATGAACCCTTCTGCAGGAAGGCATAGCCCAATCTTGTCCAGCCAGTGTGTCCTGCCCTCCCTGCAGCTGGCTTTGGGGCAGTTTTTACACCATAACTGCCAGAGTCCTAAAGTTCCATTTTCTGCACGAAAAATCAGATTTTCTTAAAAAGAAAAAAAAGAAAAAAAAAAGAAAAAAGGAAAAGATTTAAGTGTGATCACTTAAAAAGGGGTGTGTGTGCATGTAAATAATTTTAAGTCAGTCTCAAGAGCTTTGCTTGCCTGACTCATGATCAGGGTTTTTTTATATATCACATCAGAAAGTACTGTAAAACATACTTTCAAAGCCTCAGAGGACCCTGGCCTCCTTGGAGTATTCAAAAGCATCAATTACATGAGCATTATGGGCAGGATAGTTTGTACGAACCCTGTTAAAAAGTCAACCTGAGACTTGTGCCTCTAAATCCCCTCACTGCCCCCAGGGCTGGAACTGATTTTTGCCCAGGCTTTGGCACTAGGAAATGTTTCAGTTTAAAAAACGTTGAAAAACATTAAAACCAGGCCGTATGCACTTATTATTGAGAAAATCCCACACAGATGGACTGCATTGAGCCACGAGCAATTATTTTCTGCCGTTCTCGTGGTTAATGAGATGATCAGAAGTCGCTGGCGGCCTTCCTCTGCCTGCAGTCCTGTGCATCAACCTCCTCTTCTGCAGCCTGGGGCTGCACAGCTCTGGCACCAGCCCCTGCCAGCCTGGGGCTCCCTGCCAGCGGGCTGGGAGGGCAGCGAAGGCAGATCCTTGGTTCTCAGCAGCTGTAAAACCCAAGAATTGTGATTTTTTGGTCCTGAACGCCTTTGGGTGTGCCTGTGCGTCAGGGAGTATGTGCTGGCAGGAGTTGGTACCCTATGGCAAACCCACAGCTGAGCGGGAGCTGTAGGGCTCTGGCACAGCACGGGTGGCTGAGACAAGGAAAAAAATCACTTTTTTTTCCCTGTACTAAATCAGGTTTGGTGTTATGCTGCCGGTGGGGACGTGTTGGCCATGACTGCTGAGCACATCCCGCTTTTGCTGAGCACGGGGTGCTGGTGCCGAGCTGCGGCGGCGATGGATGGATGGATGGAGAGCCCTGGCCGGGGTTGTTTACATCCCTCGGTGCCTCTGCGCCCAGGCCGTGATGCACACTCACTGCTCTGGCATGAGCAGAGCCCAAGGTGCCTGAGCTCTGCGCCCTTATCAGCGCCAGAGCCCTAATTGCTGTCCGAAGCTCCAACACCGCAGGCTTGGCCGGCACCTCATGGCCCCGATCCTCTCCGACAGAAGCTGTTATTGTCCAGATCAGGGGTTTGAAGTCTTGCAAACACAAACCTACCCTCAAAGGGAATTTCTTTTGCTGACACTTCCCAAGACAAAGAAACATTTCTGCCTGGGTTTTTGCAGATGGATCTGGATTTTTTTTTTCTTTCCCTCCCCGCCCCTCTGGATATTTGTTGGGCTGCCTGCGTCTGCTTTCAGTAAGGGAAGGATACGGGCAGGGGTCAGGACCACCACCCCAGTGTGCGGCAGGAGGGCAAACCCCACTGCCAGAGGGGCTGCAGCCTGTTCTACTGCAGTGCTGGGCTCCGTTTTACTGGGACCCTGGGGTGGGATCCATCCCACAGCTCTGGGGCTGTGAGTCCTGCTGCTGTGGGGATGCCACAGGCTTGGGGTGGCAGGCACAGGAGCAGGGCTGGCAGCAGGCAGCTGCCACTCAGGACAGCCAGGAGCTGCTGCAGGCTGCTCTTCACAAGGCATGGAGCTGAAAGCACCACTTCCCCTGGTGCCGTCTCAGGCACAGGCTGGATGTGGCCCCAGACACTTGACAGCGCTCTCCCAGAATTCAGTTTATAACCGAGGAATGGCTGGATCTTTTCTTTGTACCATCCACCTACTTCCAGCAGGATGAGACACTGCCTGCCCTGGCTGGGGTTGGATGAGCAAAACAGCGAAGGGAAATCCCATGACCTTTCTGCAATGTGAGTTAATCAAATTGTGCCTCGTTAGCAGTACACGAGGTGCGAACCCAGAGCAAAGCTCCTGCTGCCCGTGCTGGGCTAGGAGCAGGCTCTCATATACCAGTGGAATCAGCGATTTAAAGAAGTAACGTGATCAGATGTAGCCAGTTATTATAACGGCCTTGGTGACTTTAATGAGCTTCTGCACAGACTGGATTACCATGGTCACTCATCCATAGTTCATTAGAGCCTCCGAAAGGGGATCCACAAGAAGTCATGAAATACGATCTCCTAATCTCCCCTAAGTAGGAGAAGCCCAGCTATAAAAAAATGCCTTTTAAAAATACCCGTGGAGTGAATAAATCTCCCTTGTGCTAAAAGGCAATGACAGCGGACCTGTGAGAAGGGGATCTGCTCATGGGATGTGTTTTCCATGCACGCAGTTAGAGAGACTTCGCACAAGGGTGTGCCTGGGTGGAGGAGCAGGAGACTTTCTAATGGTTTTCATGGGATTCCTGGGGAAAATAAATAAATAAATAATGGCTGGGAGGGGGAATGAGACAGGCAGACCTGCTGTCCCCATGGGCAGCAGTGGGCAGAGAGCCCGGAGGAGAAAGGTCTGCCCATCTTGGAGGGATGCCCAGTTTGTGGTGTCCCTCTCTGTTCCAAATGCCCCTGGATACATCATTTATGGGCAGTGAATGGCAGCCAGCTGGCATCCGCTCCTCTCAGGCTGTTCCCAACCAATCCCTCTCCCAGGAAAGGTGGGCTTGGCATCAGCCCGGGTATCAGCCCCCCAGGACAGCTGATTGGGGTGAGGATGTTTGTCTGAGCATGACACATCACCTGGTGCCATCAGGCCATGTGTGCAAGTTCCTGAGTCTATCACCCACCCCACCTGGAATGGCTGGATCCTCTCTGGGGGGTGAGGTGGTGGCCCAGGGCCATTTCAGGGCCAGGAGGACAAGGGACCTGGATAAAGTGGCATGAAGCAGCCGGGACAGAGCTCTTCCAACAGCTGGCAGTGATTTCAACAGCTCTGAGACAAACCATGTCCAGCCCCACTCCACGGGCAGTGGAAAGTGGAACATCCCTATGGATGGAAGAGAAAGCAGAGCCCCAGAAAATATGGGAGCAGATCCACAATCCCTGCATTATGGTGCAGGCAGCTCTCTGAACTGGGAAACCCACATGGCTCCACGGGCAAAGGAGCTGGCATGGCAGCAGGGATGCCAGCGTGGAGGGATGCCCACGCAGGACTTCCCAAGCAGAAAACGCAAAGAGGAACCCTGAGAAGAGTCCCTGTCCACTATAAACTACCCCAGCCCTTATCAGGGAGAGCATTCAGTAAGCGATTAAGTGAAGACTTTATTAATACTGCTGCAGCTGGGACTGCTCAGGGGCTTAACCTGAAGCATGTGCTCCTCTGGCTGAGGGTCTTAATGCACTTAGTGAACATCTGGATACGGCCCGCCCCTTCCAGACCTTTCTTCTCTCCGCGGGCAGTTGGGTTATCTGGAGGGGAAGGAAGCCTGAAAGCTGACTCTGTCCTCCAGGGCCGCTTTCATTCCTCAGCAAGCCCAAGGGACAATTTGGCAGTAAGGAGCGTCGCAAAAAGGAATGTCCCGTGATGGATGGCGCTTAATGGGACACCTCCACACGCACCCCTGCTCAGAGTGGCCACGGGCGCAAACCCTGAACTGTTCCCAGCAGCGTCCTGGCATGGAGAGGTGATGCTGAGGCTGGAGGATGCCCACACTCACCCTCACAGCGGGGTGGATGCTTTCCCTGCAGACACCTCTGCGCAGGCACCGGTACCTCTGGACGCGCAGGCTCTGCAGACTCCAAACGCCGAGAAATGTTTGACAGAGCAGCATACATATTCCAAACATTGTTTGATTCATGTTTTAAAGTCTCACTTGCAAGCATACTTCCCCAGCTCAGACATCAATCACTGCAAATATGTTCTTATAAACAAAGCAACACAGACTGACTGTCTCTTCCACCCTCCCCATACGCAGGTCAGCGGGCAGCACCCTGGGGAGAGGAGATTCCCAGAGCATCCGAGCCCCCCTCAGAGGACACCAGCACAGGTAGCCAGGGAAAAGCAGTGGAAACCTGTCACCAGTGGCACGGAACCACCCAAGCATCTGTGTCCCAAAGGAAGGCAGTTGTGTCCATTGCTGTGCCGGGAATGACTGGCTCCTGCTGCCCAGCTGCTGCACAAGGGTGGCTGTCCTTGAGGTTACCTGCCGTCCCTTCATCTCCTCATCTCACTCCCTGCCCCACCCAAACACACATCCCTGCCATTACAGTGATGAGGTCTCCCCAGGCAGGGACAGGGGATGAAGTTCCTGAAGGTCAGGATGAAGTATTTCCCAGCACATGGGCTGCACACTTACACGGATAATGAGAGCAGAAGCATAATTTCATTTATGTTTTAACCCTGAATGTCTGATTATCACATCTAATATCTCAAGATATGCCTCTCCTCAGCATTAGGGACCTGCTGTGTGTGGTGTGGGTGTGGGAATATCATAGCTGGCTGCTCCCCACTGTCACTGCACTGTCACCACCAGAGTTTCCCTGTCCCCACTGCATGCGGGGACACAAGGAGGTGCTGGGACATGGTTGTACCTGATTCCTCCACTCCTGTGGACATCCCAGACCCTACAAGCCCCAGCCCTTGCAACCACACTGCAGTGACCCCAAAACACACGTAGCTCTGGGGCCACCAACCAGGTGCCCCAAAAGTCTGGACAAAAACAGTGAGACATGACAGGGACAGTGGAAAAAAATATCTGTTCTAGACTCACGGGGTTTGGAGACTTTCTAAAGCAAACACCCTTTCTTGAGGACGCTCCAGCAAAGTGCAGGATCCTGCTGGTAGGTGACTCTTGCACTTCTCAGCCCTCTGTTTAGGAAAAATAAATAGGAAAGAATCCAGCGGCGGTGCTTTCCTCCCGCTCCGTGAGATGGATCAGCGCTTGCCACTGCAGGAAAACTGTCCCACCGTGATCTAACCCAGCGCCTTGTCCTGAAATGCTCTGGCGCGGCTGAATACACCACTCCTCTGGAGCAGGGTGACACATTCCAGCCCCAGACAGTGACACTGACAGATGCAATCAGCCTGCAAGGTTTAATGGGAACATGGCGCTGGTGGAGCCGGCAGCGGGAAATTTATGAGGAATTCAAGAGAGGAAGAGGAAAATGAGCAGAGTTTGTTGATGCACAAGGGAGGAAGGTCCCAACAGGGCAGCAGCTGAGCCCTGGTGTGGTGGCATTTACTGGGGGCAGTTTGGTGGCAGGGTCCTGGCTGTGGGGAGGGAACAGCAGAGTGGTGGGACCAAAAAGAGGTCCTGGCCCTCAGCCATAAAAAGAAAAATTGGGAGGCAACTCTATGGCCATTGCCTGCAAGGGAAATTATGAGCCCTGTGTCCCACCACGTCTCCTAAATTGAGTAAACCCCATCCTGCTGCCAAGCACATCCCGAGCTGCTTTTTCAAAGCAGCAATGCTCTTTCTGCCAGGTATTGGGCAGGCTCAAACTCTCACAGGTCAGGAGCTGCATCTGACAACTGACTGGGGCTCATCCAGCCTGGGGCTGAGCACCAAACTGCTGATGGGAATCTGCTCCCTCCCTAAGCTCCTCTTTCAGCTGAAGCACTAAGGCCAGGGAGGTTTTGGACATGTATATTCCAGGTTTTCTCCCTACATTCTTGCCCTGCACCCCTGTCAGTCAGAGGGTCTGTATCAGTCTGCATCTCTCCTGACTCAGCCCAGCACCAGCTGTGATGGCCTGAGATAGCAGCAAGTGGCTCAGCCATAGGGCTCCAGGGGCAATTAGAGAGGAGACAGCTCCTGCCTGCACCCAGCTCCTTCCCGCACCTCAGGGCAGGGCTTGGAGCCTCTGGAACCTGCTGGGATGCTCGGGGGGCTGCGTGCTTTGGGTTCGTTCCCCACAGAGGGGTAAGGAGGGCAGCCCCACTACAGCTCCCACAGCCAGCGCTGTCTGACAAGACTGCGAGGGAAGGAGAGGGGAAAAAAATGCCTCACTGCTGTAGGGAGATTTACTGGGCTTGTTATCAGCACAGGAAGAGCCAGAGCTTAGGGGCAAATGGGAGATGCTTTGCCTATTGCGGTATTTTTTCCTACTGTGCTCTAAGCCGCTCACGCGGCGCGGGCAGGCGGCACTCGGCTCCGCTGCTCCTTTCCAGCAAGCTCCATGTGAGCCCTGTCGCCTCCAGCTCTGTGCTTGCAGAGGCAGTGGCTGCTCAGAGCCCAGAGCGCCCGGGTTCATCAAAAAAGTGCTTTGTGTTTAGGTGCTGGTGCCCACAAGCGCAGCAGAGCCCCTGGCGTGGCCGAATGTCACAGCCCAGCTCACCTGGCTGGTGGCTGCTCTCCTCATCCACCACATTTGGGTCTCAGCAGCTGCATTTAACCTGGAATTTGTAATCTGGGGTTTGTAAGCAGAGCCAGGACTGAGAGATGGGTGGTTATGGGGCCTTTGTAGGGCTCCCCAATCCTGCTGCCCCCTATACACCTCACATCAGCATCACCACACCGCTCCCAGGGCAGAGATCCATGAGATCTCAAGGCTGTGGAAGGTTGGAAATGAGGGATTTTTTCCTGGTGAGAAGGAGGGCTATGCTTTGTGCTTATTTGAAGCCTTGCAAACACCCAGGGGAGCACACATGTGCTGGGGAGCCGGTGCATTTTTGGGGGTGCATTCATCCACTACAGATGCACGTGGGAGAGGGGGAGAAACAACTTCCTCATCCCATGCACTGCGTAATAGCATCCATGGAATTAAAACAAGGTCTGAGCAAGAGAAATGCGCCCTCAAAGGCCTTTATCTGGCAGAATCAGAGCTCAGCAGCAGCGCGGGGAGCAGTACGTGGCTCGCAGGAGACCCAGCCCATCTAGAGTTTCGTCTCTGGTTAATGACACAGCAAATCGAGCCTGTCATCTTCAGACATGATGTTTCTTGTCCTTTTGCCCCAAGAAAGCAACCACCACCCTCTAAAACTGCCATTTCACAGTGGGGTAGCCTCTTCTACCCTCTTGGGGTGGGAGGACGCGGCACTGGGGGCTCACCACCCTCTGCCCCACAATTTCCGCATCACAGTGAGCAGATGAGGCTGAGCCAGCTTCCTCTGGGAGAGCCACAGTGAGGAGGAGTGCCCATCCAGAGGATCCCAGCTCCCCTCATAAACGGACAGGTTCATGCAAATCCATGAGTAACAACTTCTCCCTAATTCCATGGGTGTTGGGCTCTTGGCATGCCTTCACCAGGCTGGGCTTGTTGCAGAGGAGGGGCAGCTGCCTGGCAAAACTTCACTGCCCAAGACGCTGGGATAGAAATATTTGTGCCTAAAAAACAGTCTAATGCCACTAGCAGAAAAAACAGCACCATATAGCACCATATTTATTTATTTATTTATTTATTTACTTATTTACTTATTTATTTATATATATACATATATATACACACACACATATATATATGCATATACACATATATATACACATATATGCACACACACATACACACACAATATATATTTCTTTCTATTTACAACCACAGTCCTAATTTTATTTGTACTTACGTTTATTTTTATATATTAAAATACTGATTTATATATGTAAATATATTCTTTTATTTATATATATATAAACACTGTATCAGGATTGCTGGTGTGTATATTGCTGGCTTAGGAATTACTTTTTTTTTGGTACTCTAGGTATAACGTGGAATATGTTTAAAAAAATAAGTTTAAAAAGGGCTTTAACACCTTGTTAGAGAATGGTTTTTGTTTGTCCCAGGGTGAGTGTTCTCAGCCCCTGCATATGATGAGCCCTTTAGGGAGGCCACAGGAGCTCTGGGGCGAGAGCAGAGTGGGGCTGAACTCTGGTACAAAATCTGCCAGAACTCACCCCGCAAGCCTTCACCCTGATGGAAAATGCACTGTGCTGAAGTCAGAGATACTCCAGCAGCTGGGATAATCAGCACTGTAGTGCTGGTGGTGGCCATCACCTTGCCAGCACCCGCCAGCTTTGTCCGTGTCCCACAGAACATCCCTGGAGCCGCTGCACCGCCAGCACGGCGGATTTCACAATGTTTCCCCAGGAGTGTTTGGATTTACGGTGTAAAACAAACCACTTTTGTCCAAACAAGATGCTTCTTGCAGAGATGGCTATTTTGGGTTGGGCGTTTTTTATTTTAATGGCCTTTCAAAGAGCAGAACTGGTTCGCACGAAGCTGCTCCAAATGTTTCCAAGCGAAGTTTAAGAGAAAACTGGAGTTTCGCTTAAGCGTGTTTTAATGGGGAAGGCTTGTTTTCCCTTCGTGTTCCCTGCTCTTCGTGGAAAACCAGGAGCCAAGAGAAGAAATGTCTTCAGCTCACAGCAAACGATTTTGTTTCAGTTTTGAGAAGTAGGGAAGGATCAGCATTTTTATGGGAGCAATTTATTTCCTTCCAATAAGCTCCATTTCAGACAGTTTTTTTCCTTCAGAACATGTTAGGAGGAGTCACATATTTACTGTATATATTGATATACAATAAAAGCGTTATTCTTTGGAGGTCTGGATTCACTTTTTACAGCATCCTGTGACTCCCTGAAAGTGAGGAGGTACAACATCCATGGTGACACCATGGACCATAGTGACAAAAGGACATTCAGTGTCTCTGTGCCCTTTTTGCCGCAAAATACCCCCACCTCCCTCGTGCCTATGAAAGCAGCAGCACAGCCATGTTGGGTGCTGGATCCCAGTTTGGGATGGGGAATAATGAGCCCCAGGGAGGCTTCTGCCACCTCCCATTTATAAAACAGGGGAAAAAAGGGTGGGAAAAAGTACTAAAATTATTTAAAACCCCCAACTCCCAAATAATTTTCAGTTGCAAAAAAAGTATTAACAGATGCTTGTTAATTCTTAACACCATCTCTGTCTGCAAGAAACCCAACCTTGGAAAACCCATCTTGAGAGTCTTGCAGTAATGGCCAGCCCAGCAGCTGCACCGACATCTTGGGATGCAGTGGGGAGAACCAAGGGAAAATCAGTCCCTCTGCTCCCATGGAAGTGAGTACTAACCCCTGCACCTGAGCAGAGAGAAAACCTGGAATTTTGCGAGCTGATTATAATAAGGATAATAAGGCACCACTAATTGTCCTCATCCTCCCACCCTGGCACAGTTGGGAAGGCATAGCCAGACCTGGCACGAGGCACTGTGTGATGGGAACTGGAGCTGCCCTGAAAATCTTAGAGAGAAAATTATTTAAAGACCCCACGTGGATCCACACAGAGAAGAAGGTGGGAAGCAGGGATACCAGGACATGGTCCCACCGCAGGGAAACCTGGACAGGATGCTGTTCCCTGGCTCTGGCTGCTCTGCAGTGTCAGCACATCACACTGACCCTGTGACATGGCAGAGCCCTGTTTAAAGCATCCCAACCTATTCTGGTGGTCTGGACCACTGTCAGCAGCCTTTTCCCACCACAAAGCCATTTACCTCTGGTGCCACACAGACACAGAACAGGAGCTCACCCACCAAGCCGGGTCAGGCCCTGTGCCAGGCACAGTAGCATTGGGACAGGAGGGAAGCGCCTCTTCCAAGGAATGTGGGCTGGCAGTGTGACAGGGACCAGGGAAATCCCTCAAGCACATGGGGCGTCGTGGCACCTGGGGCTGGAAGGTCCCTGAGCTCCTGGGGTTGGAAGGGACGTGAAGAGAAGTCCCCAAAGCAGCAGCACCAGGATGAGATGAGAGCAGGAGGAGAAGAAGGACACGTCTCATGTCATGACCCAGTCCCTTTCCCCTTCCCCACCAGCACACAGGGGATGACCCAAACCTGCCCTCACGTCTGACCAAGGGAAAAGTTGGGATCGGCGAGTCCAGCTCTACCCATCCAGCCCCAGCAGTTTGTCTCCAGCTATGTCCCAAACCAGATGCTTTTGACGAAGACGCCAGGAGCTGCCTTAATAAGCGCTTATGCAATCTTTCTCAGCAGAGGAAATGTCTTTCCCAATCCCCAGCCATTAGCAGTTGGCCGATGCCCTGGAGCAGGACATTTAGAGCCCTTGTAAATTTGCTTCAGGAGTGGAAAGTGGTTCGAGGAGGGAAAGGCACTGGTTTTTGTCAGGGACCTGAATCATCTGGGAGCTCTTCTCCACTACTCCCCACGAGTGGAGAGCTGCCACCAAGAGTCAGCAGCCAAGCCCTGCCCCAAGCCAGGGGATCAAGGATGGGAGAATGACAGTGGCAGCTTCTACCCTGAGGTCAGCAACCTGCCTCAAGGCTTTGGGGACCAGTGTTTGTCTCAGCAGGGAATCTGGGTGGGGAAAGAAGAGGTTTTAGGGTAGGAGCATCACTCCTGTTTCAATGAAAAATTTCCTTCAAGAAGAGACGTCAAGCAGGGGGCAACTGGACCGGCTCTCCATGCACGTGTCTCACCTGGGCTGCCAGTCAAAGCTCATGGACTGGGTTTTTCTGTCATCTCCAATTACCTGTCTATGACAGGTAATGTAATATAAATAGAAGTTCCCCTTGTGGCAGGTAGAGCCTCCTTCCACTGATTTCCGTGGCAAACAGATGAGGGAGCAGCTCTGTTTTAAGTGACACTCGGGGCACCCATGCCAGCCTGGAGCAATGATTTTGGGGCTGGTTCCAGCAGCGAGGCTGCTGTTACCTTCCCTTTACCTATTGTTTGGATCCAAACCTAATTGCAAATTGACATGAGCCGTCTTTGGGGAGCTGCTGCTCCATCAGCACAATGAGCCATTGTTGAAATGGCCGCAGCAATTTTCCAGGTTAATTTATGGCTGCCACACCCCATTAGCGGCAATAAATGTGGAGCCCGGTTTTGCCGAAATTGTGAGTTACGATTTTTCAAATAAATACATTTTCCTATAAACCAGCTCTCTGTTTAGTTTGAATGTTCCTCACAGACACATCCATCTACATAAAATACACAAGAGAGGAAGCTGAGCTGTGACTTTGCTCTGATGACATAAAAACTTTTGTAAACACAATGTCACTTACAGTACTAGCAAAGAGAGAGCCCAAAAAATAAACAGCGAGTGCCTCGCCCAGCCCTTCAGGAGCACATGGAAAATTTAATACTTTTTTCCGTAAAGCTTTGTTTTCCTTTTGATTTATCCACTCAAGACAGTGGCTGTTTGGCCATAAATAGATGGTATTTCTTGAGGGGCAATGGTTGCAGCCATCCTGTGTGTCGCCATGGGGGTGACATGTGTCAGTGTGGACAGAGAAGATGCTGTGGGTTGCTGCTGAGAACAGGAACTGTGTTCACCCCCAATTCCTCCTGCTCCCTCGGTGGGGCTTTGGCAGGCTGAACCTCACTGGCAGTTGCTCCTGTGATGCTGCTGTGGGATCAAGCAGCGCAGGGATGTGGTCTGGGGGGCTCAGGCAGTTCATGGGCACAGGAGAGCACAGGCACCAGCCAGCCTGAGCTCTGCGGCACCCCAGCACCCCCCAACCCTGTGAGACCCATCCTGGTTCAGCAGGACACGCGTGGCAAACCCTGCTGGGGTGAAGGGATGCCCTGAGTGGGCTTTTGCAGCCCAGCCTTGGCTGTGACCCCAGGGCTGAGCTCATTGCTGATCAAACTGACTTGATTTCATTCACTTCTGCAGGTTCTCTCACTCCTCACATCACCAGGAGAAAAACAATCCCCCAACCTCTGCAGCTCTCCTTGAAGCAGACTCTGCTTGTGCCTCAGTTTCCTAAGGGTTTTTGCCACCGTCCCCCCAGGCCTCCGAGAGCAGAACTGTTAGGAAGGTGCTGAGTGATTATTATTGCATTATTTCAGGCAAGTGCTATAAATACCCAGGGGCACCTTTAGACACAACCCAGCTGCCCAGGGGAGCTGGCTCAGCCCTGCTCTGCGCCTGCAGTGGCTGAGGAGGGGATCGAAGGCAGTGGCCGAGTGAGGAGGCACCCTGGGCATACCCTGATGGGGCACACGGTGTGGGGCTGTGGAGTGACAGGGCTGGTACCCTCCTGGCTGCACCCTGGGGCTGCAGCGGAGCTTGGGGCAGGGGGATGTGGGTGCAGGAAGGTGCTGGGATGCTGCAGGGAGACGCTAACAAGGAAGACAAGGGGAATATTTTACGGGGCTGCAATGTAAACAGAGCTGGAGCAGAGCCCCTTTTTATGGAGTCCCTGTCCTGCCAGGGCATCTGCCAAGGCCCTGATTTACGCTCCTATTTAGATAAGGGAGCCGGAGGGGGGGAGCAGAGCTGGCGTCAAAGTCACAGGACACCCAGGGCTGCCGCTCGCTGGGCGCTGATAAGGAGGTGGCTGAGGGGCCGGGGCCAAAACCTCAGCTCCCGTCCCAGCAATTTGGATGGATTCAGAGCTCGGTGGCTCCTGCTGGCTTTGGGGTGCTGGGGTTCACAGAGACCTGGGATAACCTCACTCCCGACATGCAGCATTGGCCCTCTCACCATCGCCTGGCCGTGAGGGCAGGAAATCTTTCTCTGGGAAAGAGTTGAAGGAAAACAGGTGGAGAGAAAAATGGTTCTTCCTGCCATGCCAGCCATAAATCGCCTAATCCAAACTGCTCGGCATTTTCTCCCCCATGCGAGTGGGGAGATGTGAAATTAAAGAAATTCACCAAAAGTTTGAGAAGTGCTAAATTTGGACACCATGACAAAGGCAGTCTGGTTTGATTTAGAAGGTGTCGGCATGAAAAGGGCTCTGGTTTTATTATTTTATTAAAACACCAAAGATTAGAATGATTTTCCAAAGGAAAATCAACCCTCTGGTCCCACTATTTGCTCAGCTGAGTGCTTCCAATCTCCGCAGGGTCCAGGGACCTCCATCAGGGGGTGGATTAAGCAAGATAATGCCCGGGCTTGGGCTGGACTTACCTGGCTGGAGGTGACTCTGGTGCATGGCTCAGGGCGACAGCTCCCAGCTGGATGTGGCTGTAAGTGGCCTGTGCCATGCAGGGATATGGGGATGAAAAGGGTATTTTTGGGGGATGTTTCTAGAGATGGGGTGCAATGGCATGGACTCTAACCTGGCAGTTTGCAGGGCTGGGGAGAAGCTTAGTGAGGAGCCTGGCTAGTTTGTAAGAGGGAGCAGAGCTCCACAGGTGATGCTCTGCCAGCACGGGGGGGGAGGCACGAAGTGGGACCCCTGAACTTCTCCCGGGTGGGCGCTGTCTCCCACCAGCTCTGAGCCAGGCTCGGGGATCCCACCCAACCACGGCTGTTTGGAAGGAAATCGGGGACACGACGCCCTACCCAAGGCCTGACTCTAAGCGGAGAGTAATCACTAGCAAATGTTCGCAGGGCCCTTGTTTAAAGGGGGTGGGGAAGGGGGGTCTTTGCAGCAGCTGAGAACAAAGCAGGGGGGAACAAAGCTGGGCAGATCCGGCACGGGCGCTCCCCCCCAGCCGCCGGGGCCCGGCAGAACCGGAGACCCTCTCGCACCCTGCCCCGGCCCCCCCAGCCTCCTGCCTCTGCGACTCGCCTTGTAACAGCTAACGATGGAAAATCCGAGGCATTTAAGTGGCTCCCGAATCCGCCCGGGAACCGTGATTGAGAGAAGTCAAATAAAATTTGTCATCTTTAAAATGCAGGAGGACGTTAATGGTGTGTTAGCCCGGATGATTAATACAAGCGCCTGCAAACAACCCTCCAACGTTTCCACCCTCCGCTGCAAGATGAATCGCTGGAAAGCGCCGTTAATCGCTAACATACCTTGGGCCCAAAGCCCTTCCTGCCCCGCCGTGCTGTGATCACCACTGCCGTGCCCAGCCTCTCCTCACTGGGGAAGAGCAGAGCTCGGCCCCAGTGCCACCCAACAGGGCTGGGGGTGAAGTCCGGGCTCTGGGAGACATCCTCCTGGGATCTGTCTCCCGTGGGTGCAGAGGTGAGCAGGATGTGCTGTCCACTTCAGGGCCCCATGCTGCGGTTGGGTTTGAGGCAGTGGTGAAGTACAAGATGCCAACACCAGTGGGTTCCCCCAGCCCTTTTGCGGCCAGGCTGAGACAGAGAAATGCAGGGCAGGTCCCCACCTCCCTGTTGAAAATTTGTGTGCATGGATAGTATCATTTTTATATATTTATGTATCTGTACACTGTCTGTGCATTGGCGTGCAGCACACACACAAGCTATGCGTGTGATAGGTGTGTGTGTGTGTGCCACACGTGTGTATGTAACATATTTACAGCGGCACTGTGTGTGCAGCACATCCGTGCTGCTGCTGTTTATGGGTGAATGTGTAACATGTTTGTGGTGTGTGTGCAGAGCACAGAGTTGTGTGGTGTATGCTGCATTTTGTGGTGCCTGTGGGCAGCATGTGCAGTGTGTTGCTGTGAGCAGCAGTGTGAGGTGTAGCCAAATGCGGGCAGTGTGGATTTGTGCAGCGTGCACTGCACAGCTCGGCGTGTGCTGTACACGCGTGCAGTGTCCATCCGTGTGCGGTTGTGCAACGCACAGAGCAGGCGTGGGCCAGGAGCCCCTTGTGCAGAGAGAGAGCCCACACCCCATCCCTGCCACCCCCAGCTCCAGGGGTGCCCAGCCCGGCCTCACTCCGATGCCTTCGCCCCCTCCTCTCCACATCCCGCGGTTCCCCGGCTCCAGGGGGGACCCGAGCCCCCCGCCCGTCCCCGCCGCCTCCACGCGCTGCGCACCCACGGACCCGAG
>VZRL01000238.1:3053985-3071663 GCA_013397895.1 Origma solitaria | reverse complement strand
CGCGCTCCCCGCAGCCCGCCGCGCCCGCCCGGCGGGGAGCGCCTCCCGCCCGGCCATGGAGCGCTGCTGAGCGGCCCCCGGGGCCAGCGGAGCGGATCATGAACCTCGTGGGGGGCTACCAGCATCACCACCATCACCACCATCACCACCACATGCTGCACGACCCTTTCCTCTTCGGGCCGGCGGCGCGGTGCCACCAGGAGCGTGCCTACTTCCCCGGCTGGGTGCTCAACCCGGCCGAGGGGACACCCGAGCTCGCCGGGCAGAGCCCTAACTACGGCCCCGCCGAGTACGGCCCGGCCGGCCCGGGGCGGCTGGAGGCTCTCAGCGGCCGCCTGGGACGGCGAAAAGGTGTCGGGGGACCCAAGAAGGAGCGGCGGAGGACGGAGAGCATCAACAGCGCCTTCGCCGAGCTCCGCGAGTGCATCCCCAACGTGCCCGCCGACACCAAGCTCTCCAAGATCAAAACCCTCCGTCTGGCCACCAGCTACATCGCCTACCTGATGGAGGTGCTGGCCAAGGACAGCCAGCCCGGGGACACCGAGGGCTTCAAAGCCGAACTCAAGAAGGCGGACGGCAGGGAGAACAAGAGGAAAAGGGAGACGGTAAGAGGCGGATCGGGACCCGCGTCCCTGCTCTCCTTGGGTCGGCAGCGGGCGGGAAAAAAGCCGCGATTATGGGGGAAAAAAACCTCCAAACTCTCCTGGCCTTGGTGGAGCCTCTTTCTTATTTTTTCCCCAGCGTTGTTATTATTATTATTATTATCATTATCATTATGAATAATGATAATGATAATAATAATAATAAATTTAAAAATCTGTGGAGGGAAACTCGGCGAAGAATAGCCCTCCTGACCTGTCCGGAGGGCTGCCGACGGGTCGGGTAGTCTTCCGAGCTCTTTCCGCTAGGATCAGCTCCCGGGATCGGGACTGGCCGCGGCGGAGCCTCCCCCGGTCTGCCCTTCACCTCTCCGGGCGCTCTCCCAGGACGAACAGGGGCAGGAACCTTTCGGAGCAAGGACGGCCGCTTCTCCCCCTGCTGCAGCGGGCGGGTGGCGGCGTGGGGACCCCTAAAGCCCCTCTTTGTGCTCGGGCTGGCAAAGCGTCTCGGAGCTGCGGGGCCCGGCTGTAGCCCTGCAGCCGGCGCAAGGGGCGGGCGGGCGGCCCGGGACCCCGCTCCGTTCCTCACCGCTCCTTTCTCCCTCCTCTCCCCGTCTCCTCTCCCGCAGCAGCCCGAGGTCTACTCGCAGCCTCTGGGTCACGGCGAGAAGAAGCTGAAGGGCCGGACGGGTTGGCCCCAGCAGGTCTGGGCTCTGGAACTGAACCCCTAAGAGCTGCCCCGCCGCCCCGACGGCGCTCCCCGCCCGCCCCTCCATGTGCAATGTCGGAGAGAGCCCAGCCCGGCCCCGGACCCCATGCAGGCGCAGGATGCGGGGAGCCGGCCCGGCTGCCCCCCGCCCGGACAGATGCTCCGCGGGAGAGAGGCGAGAGCGCTTTACGAGCTCGGGTCCCGCCCGCCCCGTCGGCAGCGGGGACCAGCCGGGCTCTTTCCCCCTGTCCCCTTCCCGCATTTGCAGTAATCGTTGCTCCTTCCCGCTACCAGCAGCGATCGGCGGCTCCTGCCCTGCCGGGCCGGACTGGAACGGTTCGATTCGTTTGCTGTTGTAAATAGAGCCCCGATCCCCTCTCCCCGTCCGCTGCCTGACCGACGTGTGGCTGCGGTGAAACTACCTAGAGGTGCATTTGGGAACACTCCTGTGCCGGGTTTTCTACCTCAGATCTGCATGACCACTTCCCGAGGGACCGAGCGCGCCACACCACGTATTTAAAACTGAATAGCTAAAAAAAAAAAAAATTAATAAAATAAAATTTAAACTTTATGCAAACGGCCTCGGGTCCGAGCCCTCTGCTTTCCCGTGCTTTGGTAATCGCGCTGCCCTGGCCGGGTCCCCTGCGCTGCCCACAGGGATGCTGCGGGATTAAGGACTTCCCCGAAGTCAGTACTCTGCTGTGGGGCCGATCCATGTGAGGGAATTCCTCCCTGGGGAGCTCGGGATCCTCTGAGACTTGTTTACGCTGTGCTTGCTCACCGCGGGAGCTATTAGAGCCCTGCAAACATGTACCCGCAGTGTGCCCCAGGGCACGAACTCTGCCCCTGCCCTACAGCCCCTTCTCTCCCTACCCAGGAGACCTGCTAGAGTGACTGGACTCGAATGTGGCTTGGGGAGGATGGCAGGATCAGGCCTTTACAGCGTCTGGATGGCACCGGAGAGCTGTGGAGCCCCAGGTTTTATCGTGCCCCGCAGAAAACCAGGCGGGGCTCGGTTCCCCT
This sequence comes from Origma solitaria, assembly GCA_013397895.1. Classification (NCBI taxonomy): domain Eukaryota; kingdom Metazoa; phylum Chordata; class Aves; order Passeriformes; family Acanthizidae; genus Origma; species Origma solitaria. The sequence goes on along the minus strand of VZRL01000238.1, from coordinate 3,069,332 downwards.
GCCCTGCCGGGGCAGCTCGCCCGGCTCTGGCACCGGCAGAGCTTTCTCACAGGGATCCCCTGTTAGGCGCTGCCTCGGCCACGTTTAGAAGGAGCAGCGTCTCCTCCTCGCCATCCGAACACGATGGATACCACCAGCCTCAGACACAGCAACGCTCATGCAGCCCCAAGTCCTCTCTGTCACCACTCAGGCATAAATCCTTAATAATCCTCAGCAATTAAAGCCAAATCCTCATTCCTTTACACTGTGCACACACGGTGCTCTCACCAAAGAGCTCCAAGCCGTGCGTGCATGGGCTCAGAGGCTGATCCTGCCTGCCCAGCCTGGCCACGCTGTCCTTCCCAGAGACACCAGGATAAACCCTGACACTCGGGAGGCTGCTTGGGGCAAAGAAAAACAGCCGGGGAAAAGTTGTACATTATTCCAGGGCTAATCTGAGGGCTCAGCAGGGACATTTACATTTTCTGTTTGAAACCAAGCTTTTGACTGCGACCAAAGGAATAAAAATAATGATGCAAGATCTGTAAAATACTGACACATCGATCAGTCTGTGATTGTGCACCCGCAAACACCAAGAATAGCCCAGCTCACCCGTGGGGAAGCAGTTTGGGTTTTATAACCACTTTGTGAATGTGCATAAATACAGACGGAGGGACACACAAACTTTGGGGGGTACAGTCAGCGTAATTAAATCTCGATGAAGAAAGATCCGGCTGCATGAATCAGCCTTCCCTTGCTCTGGAACTGCTGCATGGCTGCCTTCCCTGCCCCTGATCTATTTTCTGATCTCTTTGAGCAAGGCTGAGATGAAAATTGGCTGCCTGAGAAGAGCAATGCCTGCCCGCAGTGGTACTTTTTTTGTTTGAGCTATAGCAAGTTTAACATGATCTCAATTCCATGAATGGAGTAGGACATTCCCAAACCCAAACACATTCAAGGAGAAAAAATGAGGGGGAAAAAAAAAAAAAAGAAAACGTACAGAAAGCCAGCCCCAAATATCCTATTTTATGTCTACGTTTCACAGTCTCCTAAAGAGCTGGGTTTTTATGGGAAAGCTCCCAAGCTGTCGCTAGCACTACAATCCAGCGCCCCATAAAGGTGTCCAGCCCCAATCCAGTTTATATGTGCCAGCCAGTATCGCTGTATCCATACAGCACCAATCGGGGCTGCCCTTCAGCATCAGATGAGGGAAAGGGTTAAATGGGCACTTCGGACTTGCTCTGCCGGGAGGCAAATGTGACGGCACGGGAATCGTGTCCTCGGTGCCGGCACACCAGGCTCTATCTGGCACATCGCTCGCAGCCTGCTCATCTTTCACCCCACCAAAATCCTCCGCTGGTTTTTACCTTAGGTGTTTCCAGCTTTGCGTCTGGGAAGGGGCACCCTGCACAGCCGGGCGATGTTCTGCCTGCACCCGCAGGATTTTTGCTTTTCTTACCACAGCTTTCTGGCGGTGGTACCTGCTGGCTGCAAACTCCTGGGGCAGGTGTCCCCCGGGCCAGCCTCCCCAGTTTTTTTCGGGATCTTGCAAGTGAAAGCGCTCGCCGTTTCCACGGCTGTACAGGATTTCCCTGCCCAGCAAATGGGTTTCCCTGTGAGATAGTGGGTCAGCTTTTGGGGGGAGAGCGGGTAAAAAACCCCCACTAAACATTTCCTGTAGCCTCGGGCTTCCCCGCTCCCCAAAACGCTTTGGAAGAGCTGTATTTGCAAGCAGCGAGCTCCGTCCCCAGCTCGGCACCGCTCAGGCGGCTCCGCCACTCCGGGGCCGGGGAGGGAGGCGAGGTTCCAGCTCAGCGTCTGTTCCAGCCTAGGATGGACTCACCACCTTCACCCCCAAAGGGAGAGGAGCTGCAGGGGACGGGAACCCCGCACCGGGACAGCCTCCCTTGCCCCGGCAGCGAACCACGGCTGCGAGCGGCGTCCCGCAGCCTCCTCAGGCAGCGGCGGAGCTCCCGGCGCCGCCGGCACAACTGACTGGAAGAACGCTTTGGCCACCAGCTTTGAGTTTTTGGCTATCAAAGGGCTTAGCTCATCGGCCAGGGGACATGGCCCTGCACGTACCTTCGGCTCGACCCTGCCGTGAACTTGGTGCGGTTGGGAAGCAGCTGGCCCCGGGCACGCAGCCTGCGGCCGGCAGCTGCCCGGGCAGAGGGACACGCACGCAGGGATCGCCTGGCCCCGGGGCAGCATCTTACGTGCCAGGCTCCGTGCGGCTGGAATCCAACCACGAGGGACCGTGCAGGGCACCCTGCTGCCAGCCCTGCTGGGCCCCTGGCCCCCTGTCTGGCCAAGGAGGCTGTCGGGCACTTCCCACCCCTCGCTCTGAACCCCTGGTTTGTGGTGCAAAGGAATGGTTCATTTTTTGCCTTTCCCCCCCCCCGTCCTTTCCTGCCAAGCCCAGGCCCTGCTTCTTGTTGTTGTAGGTATTTATGGGCCTGTTTATCTGATCTCGGGGGAGCCTATTCTTATCTCAGAAGCAGCAAGGGAAGGGTTACACTGGACAGCTCGGTAGACAGGATGGAGCCAAATAAAATACCAATCTGACAAAAAAAAAAAGGGGGGAAAGAAACACCCAGACCCAGCCACCCCATCACCCATGAGCACTGTCCAGGCTACAGGCTGGATTTGCCAGCTCCCAAAACAGCTGCTGGGTTCAGGAGGATAGCACAACCCCGGACAAGAAATGCCCAGGGACTGAGCAGGGGAGAGGGTGATGTCATGACGCTGAAAGATGGGAAGAAACATAAATTTTAAAAGTTTCAGGTCGGTTGTTACAGCAGTTCAGCTGTGATGCTGCTGTTCCGTGCTTCCTTGGGGTGAATGGGGAAATGTCCCAGGTTGGAATGAGAGGCACAGGCGGTCCCCAGCCCTGGCAGGGACTCACTCGAGGTCGTCCCGAAGGTCACGGCCAGGGCCAGGGCTGCTGCCTCCCATCACGGGGCCCCTCTGGGCTGGCCCAGCCGGTGACACAGGGCTGGGGGAGGCAGGGGGCAGGGCAGCCCCCAGCCCCGACTGGAGGGAGCCCCACCTCTGCTTGGCCTCTTCAGAGCCCAAGAGTGCAGCCGGGCTGGACCAGAGTGAGCAGGACAGGATAGAACGGGATAGTATGGGATGGGGCTGGATGGGATGTCCCCTCCTGCCATGGCAAACAGGGCAGCCTCATGCCAGGGGTCCCCCAGTCCTTGCTCCCTCCCCACCCCACGCCCCACTAATTACCGCTCTTAAGGAAGCCCCTGGTAGTTGTGGCCATTTAAGGTAGCCCCAGCCCCTCTGACTACGGGTAATTGGGCCATAATTTGTTTTCGGTGTCAAGATGGCGTCAAAGATAAGACAAAAATCTCCAGGTTTGGGGGCTAAAGAGACAGGAGAAATCCTGACCCGGGGCCGACCTCGGAGGAATGGCCACAAGCCCCAGTGAGTCACATGGCAGGTGAAAGATTTACTGCCAGGGGAGCTTTTTGATCCTCTCCCAACACTTGAGCCTCTCGGCCCAGTTGCTGGCTCCTAACTCAGACTGTCTCCTGGGAGCACTGCTCAGGTGGGAAGGTTTTCTGCCCAACCGAGGCCCCGCCCAGCTGCAAAGTTCATGACATGCAATAGTTCTTCCTCAAATCTCCATGCTCCTGGAATCACGTGATTCTGGGACCCATCGAAACAGAAGATGCGTTTCTAATCCATAGCTGTAGAAATTATGTCCAAGCATGGGAAGACTCTGCAGCCACAAGGAAGATGAAGACTAACTTTTTTTACTTTCTTGCTTTTATTTTCTAAGCGAAATCCAAACTCTCTGGGTTTTCACTGGATGTTCACTGGTGAGAGGGGAATGAGAGGCAGTTAGCTAAGAGCAGAGGGATTGCAGAGCAAGGGCACACACTTGGAGCCTCACTGAGCCTTTGTGACATCTCCAAGGCAGGGAAGGCCCTTCTTGCTGTTTCCTTTCACCCTGCTTCTTCTTTTGTGTGATAAATTCAGGTCCTGACCACCCTGAAAGACTTTACAATAACCAGAGAAGTAGGGGAATTGATGGCATCACCAGCAGTTGAAAGCTGAGAGATTGAGAGGAAAAGGGTTTTTTTCCCCTCAAACTGCAGCTACCTCGACAAAATTCTCATGGCCTGTGACTGACCTGCAGGAGCAGCCGAGGGGAAGGCAGGGGCCAGAGCAGGCTGGTTTAATTGCCTTGGCCAGGAGCTCCTTCCCAAAATGAGATGTGGGATGGAGTTAGGAGTCTGAGCTAGTGCACAACACTTGCAGGAACCCTGGAACTCCCTCCTCTGCTCACCTGGGCTTCCTCCCAGGCCAGGGCTGCTGGGCTGAGCACAGGAGCTGCTGAGAACCCAGACATCCAAGAGAGGTGCAAACGGGCTGGATACAACAGGCTTTGCCCCCATCACAGTGACACAGGGCTTATGGGGTGCCCATCTCTGTGACACAGGGCTTATGGGGTGCCCATCACTGTGCTCTCTGGTCCCTGGCAGTCCATACCTGTGCTAAGAGAAGCAGCAGGGCCACCTCAGCTACCTGACAGCTCCCTCTTCCCCACAGCACTGTGGTGTTCCTGCTGAAGGCGCTGGGGTGTTCGCAGAGTAGTTCCTGCAGCACATAAAGGGAACAGATTTTGGAGAAAGTTCCAAAAGCAATTAAGTAAAGCACACTGGGGGGTTTTCAGGTACTTAGGGAAGAAGCCAGCCCTGCCTGAAAGGGTAAGAGATGTGAAATGGACTCCAGCTCCAGGGAAAGTGAGGCTGAGTGCTGGTGGAGCTGTGTAGTTATCCCTTATTGGACACAGGAGAAATTTTTTTAAAAAAGAAAGAAAAGCAAGCCCTGAGTCTCTCCCACACACACAGTCCTCCTGCTCAGCCACATCTCTAAGACACAAAACCATTAAATCCACATTCACATTTTTCCCTGGTCCTCTGTGCTGCCCTTTCTGCTGGGGAGAGGGGAAGCAACGCCTGGTTTCCATCACGGCTGCAAGGAGGCCGCAGGACAGCTCACGCAGAGGTTCGGACATGTTCAATTTCAATGTCCAACCAGGAAAAAAAAACCCTCAAAACCCAAACAAACCATTTTTATGATCTCCACATCCCAGCACAGCATAATCCCGCTTCCGGTTTCTGACAAGCACAGCCAGCTCCTGCCAAGGAAGCATCTTCAGGATGGGGACACGGCCCCGGTGCCCCCGGCAGCTGCCCTGGGCTTGGGGGGCAGCAATCCCCCCCTCCTGGGTTCCTGAGCTAACACTGCCCTCGCACGGCAGTGGGGAGTGCAGAAAGGGACGTGCAGCTCTCAGCCCATCAGATCAATCTGCTGGTTCCTTCCTTTCTCAGGGTGAGTGTGTTAAAAAGACTCAGCAGATTCTCCTTTGGTTTTGAGCTTGAAATCTTCTGTGGGTTTCTCAGCAGGGAGCAAACATGAGGTTAAGTAGCATTATTCATTACTCTATACAAACATTAACTGGCAGAGTTTATTTCTATCACGTTTCCATTGTACCCTCTCATACTGAAGTCAGCACCTGCACAACAGGTTGCTGCTTACAGCTGTCCTCTAGCCCTGCTGCCTCTCTTTCTTGCTGTGCTGGCAGAAGAGCCCACACTCATCAATTTGGGAATGCAAATGACAGTTTTCCCTTTCCTCTGGAGTATTGCTGCCCTTGTCCTCACCTGAAGACTTTCCCCTGACACCTCCTAAAAACCCTTGACAACACACAGGTTGTGTGATGTGATCCACCCTTGCTCCATGGTGCTCACCTGTGTCACCTCTGGTCTTGCCTTCCTCAACTGAGAGCTCCCTGAGGGAGGGAGGGACAACACTCCTGTACCATGGCAGCACGTGTCAAAAATATCCTGGTTCATTGCAAAGGCCTCCAGACTCATCCACAAAGGCAGGCACTGGGGACACTGGGATCTGTTTTGTGTGTAAAGCTTTCAACATCTGATCATCCTCCTCTGTGAGAGCCCAAGTGGCTGCAAAGCTACACTGCAACCTCTTTCCTGGCTAAAAATCAAGGCTAAAAGCAGGACTCAACCAGTGCCAGCAGAGCCTTCGGAAACACCATGACAGATGAACTCAAGTCCCAGTTTTTCTCGCCTGCTTTCTCAGTGCAGCAAAAAAGTGAGGGACCTTTGCCGGTAAGGCTGATGGTCAGGAGAAAAAACACTATCAGAAAAACAAACAAAACAAAGCACTTCATGGGAAAGGATCTGGAATGTTGGGATGCTCCGTGTCAACATTGCTCTGGAGCAGCACCCACCTTGTCAGCCGAGCATGCAGGTTTGACTCTGGACAACAGGAGCTATAAATCATGCATGAAATGAAGTCAAGGGTGTGCTTGAGAAGGGAGCAGGAGCATGGGGTAGAACTTGACATAAATAAGATTCATTTGGAAACATGAACCAAATGAGAAGCTGCACTTGATAGACTGTTCATGATACAGCAGGGGAGGAATTCCTATCATAGAAAAGCCCAACACTCCCCAAAATGCAAGGACACATGGCTCTTCAACAACCTCCCTCATTCTTGTGAGTTGTCTTTTTGTTGCATTCAAAAGGCTCCATGAATTGCACCTGCGCAAGCCACAAGGGTTTGTCACATGGGTTTGTCCCATCACTGAGTATTTCTCATGCAGGCTTGGCATTCTCACTCAGCAGTGCCATTCTCTGCTCCACGTCTGCAGAGTTTTCAGCCCTGGGGAGCTGGATGGGGAAAAGACAGTGAATCTGAGAAGCCTGGCACAAAACATCCACACAAAGCAGAACTCCAGTGGCTCTGGAGCCATCAGTGCTGAGGGCAGAAAGGCAAATAAGGGAATGTGGGCCTTGTTGCTAGATAGATCATTTATTAAAGTGAAATTCAGAATTTTATCTTTGTCAGACAGTACAGAGTTAAAGTCTCATACACAGTGGAAGCAGGACATTTCCTACACCTCAGAGAAATGAGTTCTACAGTTTTTGCTATAAGTTACTAAGTTGCTTTAACAATACACAGCTATATTACACAGTTAAAAATACAAGGTGTCCAAAACATTTGGCATAAGATCAGCACAACACATGGAGGCCAGAAACAGAAGAGGGAACACAGTTTTCTCTCCCAGTAAGCCTGCCAAAAGACTCCAAACCATTCTGCAAGTTACCTGCTACCCACCTCCCCTGCAGTAGCTATGGAGCAGAGGTATGGGCAGGACAGGAGTAAAGCCAGCCCTGGAAGGGCTCAGGTAAGCCAGAGGCTTCTGGAGCCTGCTGATGTACAGGATGGCCCGCAGAGCTGCTTGCAAGGGAAGTTCAGGTTTAAGGCAGGAGCCTCCCCCTCTCCCCACACTTTCTTCAAGCATTTAGTTCATCCCAAACAGATGTGTTCACAGGCAAGTCAAAAACACGAGACCAGGGATAGCTGTGAAAAGTGCAAGGCATATCTTACATCCTAACAGTTCATTTGCACTTAGAAAGTGGAAAATGAGAACTCCCTAACTCGATAAGCTAGAGATGGTTAAAGGGCATCAGTGACACGAGGAGTGAGGCATCAATAACATTCCTTCACCTTTGGGACTCCTCAGTCCATACTCTAGGCAGTACAAGGACTCCTCTTGGATGGGAGGCCACCTTGCACTACCCATGTTTCTAAACTGTAGAGACAAAGTGACTCTAGTGCTCCAGGGAAGTCCAGCGATCTGCAAACTTAAATAAACAGTCCCTCAGCAGACCCCCCCTCTCCCCTCCAACTGCAGTTCCTGCTGAAGATCTCCCATTGGTATTTACATTTGGCTCAACCAAAAGATGTAAAGTGCACAGCTCGCCCTCCTTCCCCTCTCATAAAACATCCATCACAAGAGCTGACGCAGAACAAATCTCCCTCCACGCTGCTGCTGTGGAAGCACGTTTTGTTCAGTCTCTCTGTGGGCCATGTCCTCCTTCATCCTCTCTGTGCCATCATGACCCACATGAAAACTCCAGTTTACTGGAGATTATTTCGGCTCTTGTATTCAAAGTCTCTCTGAACCCAGCTTGCACTTTAGACTAACTTGAAATGCCAGGCTTGACATGTTTTGGTCAAGTCTTGCACACCAGGGTATCTAGTGGTTTACAGCCACATTTCTAAGGAAAACTGGGACACCAGAATACTGGAGACAAGTGGTACAAACCTCTGCTTTTCTCAGGCTGAGCTCTAAAGTGCCTGGCAAAAGAAATGTTACTTTTTAATGCAATTGTTTACTTCAGGTTGATACACAATAATCTTTCAGATCCAGAAATTTTGAAAACTCCATTCTAACAGAACCTCCTTGGATGTATTTGCACTTTTCAGCCATCAGGTTGCTACTGACTCGAGTCTTTGCATGCTTCCAACTCCCCTGAGTCGAGCTCAAGCCAATAACTACCAGCAATGATTTCTTCTTCCCTTGAAGTGAGCAGAGGGTCAGCATACAGGATGAAATTAACCCCAGAAGAGATGTTTCTGCATTATTTGGATTGCATACTAATGGCTTTGGATCTATTCAGAACTCTAATTAAGTTAATGGAACTCTGCAATGAGAATTGAGCAAGGCTATGGAATTGCATTAGGCTATATAATGGCTGGAGACCTTCAGAGACGATTCCTCTGCCCCAGGGTGAATGTCACCTATGCAGGCTTGTAAGAAATAAGCTTCCACTATTATAAATAGAAGATGACATCTGGTCATCCTCCATGCCCCCAAGGCTTGTGCTCCATGGTTCAAAGCTAGACAGAATTTAAGGCCCATCTGTGAAAAGCAAAATGCAAAATGCAAAACAAAATTTCTTATCATACCAGCCAAAGCGATTTGGGTCTTACACCTTTCCAACAAGTCCCATCTAAAAGTGCTGAGAAAATGTCCCACCTCATGGCTTCACAAGTGTGAGGTTCAAACACATTTACTTTGACGTTTAAAATAAAAAGTTGGAAAGTCTTTTTTTTTTTACTTGGCATGCAGCATAAGGAATCGAACACACAGCACGGTATCGTACACAACGACAATTGCATTGTTGCGTTTTCTGGTTATTAGACACTAAATGCTTTTCAAGAATCACAGGCACCCTGAACATGGATATTGCTACTGAATTGACGTGTGGTTTCAGTTCATAGCACGGGAGCCAGCAAGGGGCTGACCCTTCCAACAAGACCATCAGCTTTCTGTTGCTCAAGGTGTTTTGCTCTAGCTAAGTTGAGAACAAGGTAATAAGGCATTTGCAAGGGGTTTATAAGGCCATGGGGTCTGACAGCCAAAGAGTCTTCTGTTTCTTTGGTGTCTTGCCTCCAAGCTTTCCACCTTATAAACAACTGCTAATGGCTGGTAAACATCTCTTTGTCATCACACTTCACTAAGAATTTTTTTCAAAAAAGTATAATTGCTTTAGAAGTGAAACCAACAAGGATCACATTTAACATCAATTGACTATTTTAGGAAAAAAAAGAAAAGTTTCCTGGATACCACCTCGGCACAAAAGCATTCCAGTGAATACACCTGAACAGATGGAACCTGCCACCATATTTCCTTGAAAAGAATCATTTTGCTGCTGGCTACTAAAACACCCCAACAGATTTATTTACTCTTAAAAATAAAACAAAATAAAATACAACCACAAAAAAAGTAAATCCCAAACAAACTACATTTTTACAGTTTTGGTCTAGAATCGCAGAATCACAGAATCAATTAGGTTGGAAAAGACCTCTGAGATCATCGAGTCCAACCTGTGACCAAACACCACCGTGTCAATTAGACCATGGCACCAAGTGCCACATCCAGTCTTTTCTTAAACACCTCCAGGGACAGTGACTCCACCACCTCCCTGGGCAGCCCATTCCCATATTTAATCACCCCTTCTGTGAAGAAATTCCTCCAAATGTCCAACCGAAACCTTCCTGGTGCAGCTTGAGGCCATTTCCCCTTGTCCTGTTGCTGGCTGCCTGGGAGAAGAGGCCAACCCCCACCTGGCTCCACCCTCCTAGCAGGGAGTTGCAGAGAGTGAGAAGGTGGCCCCTGAACCTCCTCTTCTCCAGGCTGAACAACCCCAGTTCCCTCAGCCATTCCTCACAAGATCTGTGCTCCAGATCCTTCACCAGCTCTGTTGCCTTTCTCTGGATCTGTTCCAACACCTCCATGTCCTTCCTGAATTGAGGGGACCAGAACTGAACACAGCACTCGAGGTGTGGCCTCACCAGTGCCCAGTACAGGGGAAGAATTACAATGAGGCATAACCCTCCCAACTCAGAAACTCATTTTCCCTTGGTAATATCCTCTGATTACATGAGCACTTTGAAGAGTAACATGCAGTCAGAGAAGGTACCCTTCTACCTGTCCTGAATGAGAGAAGCCAGATCATGTTGACTGATGTGGGAATTACTCCACCCTTTCAGTAAGGAAAGGACCAGCACAATTAGGAAATTTTTAAACATTCATGAAATACTGACGCAAGACATTCTCTCCTCATTCCTTGAACCTCTCTATTGTCTGATGTTCTAAAAATCCAAACAGAACCGAACAAGGAAATGCTGAAACAATCACACTCCCCAGATGTCACAAATGGGACATATACTATAACTGAGTATTTCTGCCTATGACACAGGACTTAAGACATGTAGAAGTTTGTTGAGCATGTTTTTGGAGTATTAGCAAACAATTCAGAGTGATGTGAACAACTTGCTTTAAATTGTGACTTGATTTTTAAAGAGAAGCTGGGAGAGCTTCAACAAGAGCTTCACTAAGTGAACCCTTCATGCCTTACAAAACACGATGCAGTACTAAGCTGGGACCATGACCTGTGTGTTTAGCTCTTCAACAAAGCTTCATCCAGTTTTGAAATAATAAAACCTGCCATTTACAAAATGCTAGCCGAAGTTTTCTACTGTTCATTTCGTTGCTTAAGGCTTGTTGAGAATATCCTCTCTATGTGGAGTCTTGGCATCTTGTACCAGAAAGGAGACATTGGTCAGGACAGTGAAGAAACAGAGCAGTGCTTTTAAATCATGAGATCCCCTGAAGAGAATTTGAGGTCACTGGAGAACAGTCAGTCACGACCAACACTTCTACAAGCTCCTTTTGCCAAAATAACCACTGTGTTATCTGTAAGGACACCTCGGCTTTAAATAAACTCAGGGTGATCTCTTCCTACAGTGCCCTGCTAGGGAGCACCAGCGTGCCACCCTCACTCACACAGCTCTCATGAAAGCACATGTAATGTTCATGAAAGGCAAATGCTGTGATGCTTCTTGCCCATTGCAAAAAGAGATGAAATGCATCATTAAATGCTCCAGTCAGATCACTGCCCTGGTTATGGTGTCTCACCCATAAATCTGCTTTATACTAAACAGAGCCCCTGAATCCATACAGCAGTTTTGTGACACCTGCTAAAGCTTCAGTATAAAATTCACATCACTTGTGACCGACACTGACCTGACAAAAAAATTAAAGAGACTGATGTTTTAAGCCATTGTTTCACCTACCATGACATAAATGAATTAAACAAGCACTTCTACCAACATGATCAGACCCAGCAAATAAGCTGTGCTTGCCTTAATACCACATTCAGAGAAATGCAAAAGTTTTTAAATGCTTACAGAAAATTTAATTAGTGAGTTCTTAAATAAAATAAATCAGAAAAAGAGACTGAAGACAGTTGGTTGGCATCCGTGTTGGATGGGGTCGGAAGGAAAAAAATGGCAGAAAAGATACATCAATTTCAGATTGGTCAAGTAGCGTTCACTGGAGTAGATCTGGTGAGCTGGAGCATTTGTAGAAGTTTGGGACTTGAAGCACTGACTCAAGGCAAGAGCATGTGTAGGTGAGCAGCAAGCTTCAGACAAACTTCTGACCCATGCACCTCGATAATGAATTTTATCTCTGCTGCTCTTCCAGTCCTGTACCAAGACAAACTGCATGGTGGTTTGTGATGCAGCCTGAATTCAGTGAAAAAAATTCCACCTGGGATCTGAATTGCACTGAGATGTAGATTTCCAGAAATGGTCTAAAACACCAAGTTGACAAACTCCACAGTTCTACAGGTTTATTTGGTTTCCCCATTATCCTCATTTCTTTACTCCAATATGACTTTGAAATGAGGGGAAGAAGTCTTCGGAAACATGCTGGGCACATGTTTTCAAATACTCCTCATAAGAATGTCTATATTTTTTTCTGTCATCCAGACACTGCATTTAAAAAAATTTTACAATATACTTTAATAGTTTTTATATACCTAAAATGCACAATACCACATGTTCCTTCAAGGTCTCTCTTATTCCAAGCCTTGTTAACCTTCAATCTAGTTGCTTGCTGCCTTCTGATTTCTGGTCCAGCCTGCTCTTGTTGTTCTTCACCATGTAGATGAAATATGCAAGTGTCTCCTTCTCATTCACTGGAATATTCCTAAAGTGACGACTGACAGTCTAAAAGGACAACAGGTAAAGAGATAGAAATGCTGAAATTAAAAACTAGAAATAATCAGAACAGGGTTTCTCTTCACTTTCCAAAACCGATTTTATGGCCACTGAGCGTGTTATCCTTTGAGTGAAACATGCACCAATTCCAACTGTCAGCCCTCATTTACCTCCCTCTCTCTTTACAGCTGGAATGTGTGTATGAACATAGCAGAGCCTTGCTATGTCAGCAGGATTTGCAGCCAACCTACAAGTGGAATTTGGAAGCCAGAATGTCCTCCTGCCAAAGTAGCACAGCTTCTCCTAAGCGACATTTCATGCCGAGATTATTTGGCGAGCAGGTTTTCCCTGCACCTCGGTGTTTTAAAGGAGCATCAAAAACACTGCAGCACTTTGCTGTGTGAACCAGATGTAGCAAAGTTTTATCCAGAGTGTTTACCTTTGGACTCTTAAGTTTTCACTGAAAGGAACATCAGGGAATTTGCAATGGGAGGGTTAGGATATGGTTATGGCTACTCCTCTCTGATAATAGCATAAGCCCTGAACCATTAGCTGCTTTTTCCTCAAAAAATGAATGGAGAAAACATGTTGGAGCTGGACAAGGTGTGCTTCTCACATAAAAGAGGCTCTATTTTGATACCCAACACAGATCCAGAACTGGATTTTGATGCAGGTTGAGCAGTAAGTCACTCCAAGGAGATTTATGAAAGTTTGAGTTTTCCTCATGGTGGAAGAGCGCAAGGAGTGTAAGAGCCTCAGGCAGCAGTGATTCAAACATGGAAGCTTGATGGGGATCCAGCGTAGAGTGAAAGCTGCTCAGGCTTCACTGGAAATCTGGGAAGTGTGTGACACTTTAAGTTAGGTTCCCTTTATTTTCCGCCTGCACAGTAATTGATCTTTTCTTTCGTTTTGGGTACATTCACGGTAAATTCCTTAAGCAGGCAGTCCTACATGGCAGGAGGCAGCTGACAGACTATGAACTGGTTAGTTTGAATATGACAAATCAGGACTACTAATGAGGAACAATCCCATCCTGCTTCGTTCAACTTACTCCTACATGCACTACACATTCTCTATATTCTGTATAATCACTCCCTGGTTGACTTTGAAAGAGAGAAAGACAATGTCTTGCTGACTTTTTTGGTCTGTCAGGTTTTTGTTCTGTAAAGCAAAAGTAAAAGCAAACCCAGACAGTTTTAGGTAGACATTTGTGAAAGCCACGGCTTACAAAATCAACCTCGTTACCATTCAGTAACTACTACTTTTTTTCAAGTTTAGAGAAGACTTTTCTCACAGCACGCCTTCAGATCAAGTCAGGAAAGAGAGCAGAGCAGAAGCATAGCAAGCACAATTCACCCAAGTAACACAGAGAAAAAGAGAAGTCTTTCTGAACAAGTAACCCATATGGTGAGAGAGGAGCAGAGGCCTTTAAGGAAAAGCCTTTTATAATACAGAATCATCAGGACAAGGTAGGGAAAACAAAGAATCTGAAGCCATGGACAGTGATTCTGCCTTTAATAATAAGGAATTCCAATGAGTTCAAGTGCCTGTGAGGAGAGAAAAACTAACAGGAGCACTTAAGAAGACTATTAGTAGGTTAAGTCTGAGTTTCAGCCGAGCAACCATCCCCAGGTAACACCCAGGCCACAGAAAAAAACAGGTTCTGTTTCTGCTCCCTAAAGGGCACCGATTGGGACTGTGAACAGGGTGGGAAAGGAAGCAGAGACAAGCAAGTTCCTAAAAGAGGCTTTCAAGAGTCAGTGCCCATGCCTTCAAAGCCATCCCAGGTGAAAGCAGGCAGGCAGCTTTCTGCTGGCACCATTCCCTGCAACCTTGCAGAGAGCACCCAGTCCATACCAGTGAGTCACACAGCTGTGAGTGTCCACAAAATGTGCACTTGAACACAGAAGATAAAAAGCTTTCTCTAAATAGAGATAACACCACCTCTACCGTCACTCACCTCTGCAAGCTGAGCCTTGTTGAGTCCAGGCCTAGTCTGCAACTTATAATGTCTCTTGTAACGTCGCAAGGTGTTCACTTGGAGCTGGAACAAGTCAACCTGGAAGTGACGCAGAGAAGAGGGCATGAGCACTACCTTTAGTTTCTCTGAGTAGTTCTTTTATATAAAAATATCTAAAAATAACTACTTCCTCCTCAACAGGACTGTTCCTTGCTTGCATTCAGAACCACACTGGCTTGTCCTACTGACAAACCTAAGTATATTTTGTATTTGTTAATGCTAAAGGACCAAAATAGCCTCAGGGAAATAGAAAATTTTGTTCTGGTTCACATGCTGTCAACAGAATTGCTGGCCAATTTCTGCTCTCAATTACACCTCTGCAACCTCCAAGCAAAGGGGAACCTTTTGTTCCCACAAGGTTTAAAAAGCTCACACATGAAATAACAATTTAGCAGGCACTGAACAAATGGCTTGTGACATAAAACAGAGTACAGAGATGAAATGAAATTCAAATACTTAAATGGGAACTACACAGTTTAAAAGCAAAGGGGGTGGTGGGAAGGTTACAGCAGGGAAGATGCAGATGATGTGGCAAATGCCAAGTTTCAAAGACAAAAGGAATCTCTGCTGAAAACTGAGAGGAAAATGACATTAAAACTGACATGGTGCAGAGTTCCCAGTTCAGCTGGGTGTTGTGCATCCATCAGGTTTCAGTCACCAAATACACTGTGCTCTACAGCACCAACATTTTTAGATGCCAACTGGGTCCTCAGCAATCACCCTGGCAACCACTGCAAAGCTCATGCAGGAAACTTTTGATGGAGAACCTTGTAGAATGGAAACATGAACAGTGATAACAAAAGGTCAGGTTATCTTAAAAAACCCCAAAATACACCAAAAGCTTGCTAGTCTTTCAACACCTCCACACAGGAGGTGTGTGCACAAGCTTTGCACCAAGACAAAGCTCTGCTGGCAAAATGACTCTTGGTGGCTTTTTTTTTTT
>VZRL01000238.1:2967024-3050930 GCA_013397895.1 Origma solitaria | reverse complement strand
CCCCCCGGCAAGCAGGGGCGGCCTTGATTGGGCGGCGCGGCTAGAGGGGCGGGGCGCTCCGCGCCGCTCCGAGCGCTGATTGGCTGGAGGAGCTGCCCGTCAGGCGCGGTCGCCCGGCCCCCGCAGCCGGAAGGTCGCCGTGAGGGGCGCGCGGAGGGAGCGGCGGCTCGGCCCCCCCGGAGCCTGAGGGGACCCGGCCTGTCCCCGCGCTGCTCCGCAGGTGCCGGGCTCGTACCGCCGGGAGCAGGCGGGGGGCGATCCGCTCCGCCAGCCTTCGGGCTGCCCTTGCTCCCGAGAAGCGCACGGGACAGCCGCATCCAGCCGCGGGACCGCGGGTTCCTCCAGCTGCCCGGAGCTGCACCGGCACCGCTCCTGTGACAGACTTGAACCCGTAATAGACCTAAAGCAGCGCTCTCACCCGGCCCTCGTACAAAACTCGGGCCGGCACAGCCACAAATGCCTGTTCTTGGGTCGTCACCTACGCAGGAGTTCCTGGCTGAAATGTAATTTTTTTCTATTACAATAAATAGAAGATTTCTTTTTTCTTTTCTTTTTTTTTTTTCTTTCCCTTATCACAAGGCAGTGATAGTGAAAAGGTGGGACCTGGTGAAGTGTTTCCCAAAGCAATGTGACTTTGAGCTTCGCATTTCTTTCATCTTCGGGAAAAAAAACCCAAAAGAAACCAACAAAAAAAGCTCCCAAACCCCAAAAAATCCAAACCTCAAAACCTCTCCTAAAAATAAAAAAGAGGAGAAAAAAGGAGAAGGGAGGGTGAATTAAATTCCTACAGATCTTTGAAGAAACAATGGAACTTATGGAAATGCTGTGACTTCTGTAATACCAGACAGCAAATGCTGTTGTCAGAGGTGCCTGAGCAGCTCTAAAAGGAAAAGGATTTCATCTTCCCGAAGAAAAGACTTTCTGCGCAGACAGAAGAAAGGTTCTATAGACTAAAATGACTTCAAAGCCTGAAATCCTGCACATGGAACAATGTGCATGAGCACTGGGTGAACTGTGCTGAATCACACAAAATACCTTCGCAAGAAAGAGTCTCCTTAAAGCCCTTGGTCATCAGCTCAAGCTGCTCCACAGTAACACTGACAACCTGTTCTGCCTGCTCTGCACTGAGAAAAGCCAAAATCCGTATTTTCCAGGCATTCCTTGCAATACCAAACAAGCCTCAGAATAAATCTGGAGGGCAGAGACTTAGTACTCCTCAACAGTTCTGCCTCTGTCTTCGCTTTTACTGCGAGTGCCCTGAGGCAATTAGTAATTTCTGTTTGTGCATGTGACCAGCAGAGAACCACAGTGCACCCTCCTGGGGACACGCTCCCTGGAGCCGGCGGTTCTCACGGGAAGCTGGTGGAAACAAATGACTTTACCCACAGACCAAACAAGCAGTTAGCAAAGAGCAGAGAGTTTAAAAAAAGCAAAACACCACGGCTTATAAAGGCCCAGGCCAAACTGATTGGGATCTGCCTGCCTGAATTAATACCCTCCTGGCAAAGCCATACAGATACTCCCTTGTTTTGGGGAAAGGGAAAACACTAAGAGGCTGACAGAGATCTCAGAGCTGCTGATAACAAGCTTTCTGGCTTTATCTTAACATTACCAATAAAAATCTAATGTCTGGCTGAGGAAATCTTGCAGAAGGATTATCTTGACACTCAGGAAGCCAAAACCACAGACTGTACGGATAGATGATAATAGCAAGCAATAAGATAAAAGGGAACATGACCGTAACATACAAAACTTCCTCCTGTCCCCTTGAGGAGGAGATTGTACAGGTGCTCCCTGACTATATTTTGGGAAGAAACAGGCACCATAAGTGCCAGAACAGGCTGGAACTGACCATCAGATTGTATTTCATCTTGGGCTGCAACCTCTCATCCCTGCAGATAAAAAGGTTTTAAGTCCTTTTGCAATGCTCACTGGAAGGAAAAACCTTGCTTTTGTTGCTGTCGGTTTGCTAATTCAATGCTAATTACCTCCTGCTCAGGCTAACACGATCACACCTTTTTTCCCAGTCTTTCAAAAAAAGAAAAAAATAAAAACAACCTGCATGGAGGTGTTTTTATAATTGCAGTTTATTTCAGCATATTTATCCTCATGGGAACCTCCAGATTTCACAGGCTGCTAGTCTGGAACAAGCTTGCTATAAAATAAACTGCCTCATAGAGACATTCTTTATTAGGAATCTATCACTAACCTGATCCAATAATTCTTTGTGGGAGCTGCAGTGAAGTGAGAAACAATGTTTCATAAACCCATCAGTACCCAGGCAGCTTTAGTGCCTCTGAAGCAGTAATAGCCTGGCCATCCCAGTCAGCCTCTAATCAAATTAGGGGAACCTGTGCAGGCCTGTAAATCTCACCTGGAGCAGCACTACCCTCTAAAGAGAAGTCCATGGTGTAGCTGTCATCTGGAACTTACTGTTTTAATGGAGCCATTCGGGGGGGTTGGGACAGAAATACTTCTCTCTGAACGGTCTGTGCTGCTGGAGATGTCCTGGGAAGAAGATGTTTTTAAACTTTTCATGCCTCTCAGAAATCAGACCATTTCCTTTCTCAGTACCTTGGGGGAGGGGGGGCAATGAAAACACTGCTCTGGCACCTTCCCCCAGACTCCCACTCTCCTCAGCACTTTTCTAGGGTGGCACATATTGAACCTGCTAAAATGCTTAAACTGTCACAGCTCTTGGCACATACTTACCCTGGGCAATGTTCCCGGGGCCAACAATCACAGCAGAGTCTTCCCTGGGGATCATGCCTTGCAGTTATCTGCTGGTCCCCCCAGAAAGGCTCCTTTTCCCACACACAGATTTTCACACATCTCATTGTTTGTCTCCCATCCATTTTTTTCCCCACTGTTTCTCACCCAATGGAGTTAAGTAAAAACGAGTGTTGAGAAGGCCACTGAAGAAATGAAGTGGTGACAGTAGGAAGCACTGAGGGTCTTAGTGGGAACATGAGCAATGCTGATACACTTCTGTTGTCTTGTGCTGAGCCTGCTCTCCCCACACAGAGAACGGAACACAAACAAGGCCATGAGCTGTTAAAACCCTCCCCTGCAAATCAAGGTGTGGGATGGATCTCCCAGCAGTTGTCCCAAGGCAAACAGGCAGAGAAAGGAGAATGACATCTGGGTTTTCTCTGTTCCTCTGTGCTTTCCAGTGTGCCCTACCAAGGACACTCCATGGCTGCTCTCCCCCCAGGGGTATCCTACCTGGGCACAGGTCATCCACTGTGACCATGGTTCCTTCATGATTGCACCACTGGGCATGGAGTGACAGGAAACCTGTGCTGGCGAAACACCACACCAGGGTAGCTGGGCTTATTCTCACAAGTAGAAGAGAAATCAATCACTGGAGCAAAACAGGCAGGGACAGTCACATCTGCGTACACAGTTTTCAGAAAACACATTAAAAATTTATTTTAAATATATTATAAAAGGAAGTCCATTCAACTTTAAAAACACTAGGCATTCTATCAATGGTTCCCAATTTATGAAAGCTACTACATTAAAGTGCTACAAGTCCTTTACCACCCCCAGATATTAGGCTGTTGGTCCTAATACGCACAAAATAAATACACAGATTCAAGAGGCACCATCCAGTTTTACAGAGAAAATGCATGCAGTACAAGGTACAGACAAACTGAGACCTAATCACTGAGATCCTAGAGAATGCATTTTGAAACCAATTTCCTTCTCTACCCTAGAGGCTAAAGCTATTTGTTGCTGTTATCGTAAGGGCTAAGGTTTCAGGCTATTAGCTTGATCAGTTTTTATCTCGTTTTGTGGTTGAAGTTCACATTTGCTTGCTTACTACCTGGGATTAAGACTTTTTTACTTGAATTGAAGTAGTATTTTTAAGACCACATAGATCCAGGGGCTTTATATAAAACTCCCAAATCACTCACAACTGCTGGAATCATTGAAGCCTTTTGGGTCATACAGAAGCATCAAGAAAGCTCAAATGCAGTCAATCAAGGAGAGTACTCAGCTAGCAAAGGCAGAGTCAAAAACAGACACAGGCTTTTTATTAGGGTTTCCATGATCTATCATTGCCTAGTTCCATACAGATTTTCCAAGCTAAAGCATGGCACTACAAAGTAGCAATCAGAGCAGGAGGTGAGCTTATTTTGGTTACACTTCAAATTTATATTATGAATAAATCAAACTGACTGGTTAATGAGGAATATGAAATGAATTGA
The DNA here is from genome assembly GCA_013397895.1 of Origma solitaria. Lineage (NCBI taxonomy): Eukaryota > Metazoa > Chordata > Aves > Passeriformes > Acanthizidae > Origma > Origma solitaria. Next base: position 3,046,716 of record VZRL01000238.1, on the reverse strand, counting down.
CAAGTCTGTGTTGAATGCTGATGGAAATTTCAGATCTCATTTCCCATTCTCCACCCATTGCATCTCTCTCCACTCGAACCAGGTGAGGATTTGCAGCTTGTTTTAAAATCTGGACTCGACACTCATTTGGTCAGAAAATAAAGCACTTAAAGGTAAATCCTACACAAGCTGGGAAATTGCAGCACACAGACTTTCCTTGCTTAAAATCACGTAACAGGCCATGGCAGCCAGGGAGAAGGACCCAGTGCTCCTGACTCACAAGCCAGCTCCCCTTTGCTGTGTATCCTGTGAAACCACGCAGTGTATCCACGAGCCCCAGCAGGTGGGAGTGGGTGTGGGATGCAAGGTACACTTGCATCGCTTGGGCTGTTTCAGACACGGCTTTACCAGGGCTCTTTCGACTGCAAGCGTGACAGGCTGACTGCCAGAGGCTGCCTGTTCTCTCCAATCACTTCAAGCCCTGTCTGGATCTTGAAAAACAATTTAAAATAAAATCTTCCCCCTTTTCACCTGGCAGTTCCACGATTGCCAAGTATGACTATGAGGAGAGATCTCTCCCCTGGGTGATGTGAGCCAGCAGAGCTGCTGTCACAGCCCTGCAGCAGCCCCAGAGCACCGTGCTCCTGCAATGCTGGTGGTGCCTGTTTGACTCTCAGTTCACTGATCTTAATGCAGCAGGGAGAACGAAAGTTTGCTGACTGGGACACTCCAACAGAGGAAAGCAAAGCCCTCTGCACTGACTGCTGTAAAAGCAACCAGGAAGAAGGTTAGGCTGAGAAATCGCTTTCTTGCTACTTCCGTATCAGAGATTTTAACACACTCTTGAAAATGTTTCCCAGTGATGGAAGGCATTGGCTTCTTCTGAAAGACACTTTTGCTACAGATTTTAAATGCTTTTGGGACTATTTGTGATTTGCATAATTAAAAAAATAAAATGCAGGATTCCACATGCCAGTGAAATCATGAACCTTCACCAGCAGGTGAAACATCCAGCAGCAAACTCAGACATCCTCCAGCATAGCTTCAGCTGTTATAGTGCACCAAGAGGAAGCTGCCAACCTTTCGAAGTCTTCCTATTAGGAGTGACAAACCTCCCCAGAGTCATTAACAATATCGATTTAACAGAGGAAACCCAAGAGCTTTTGAATGACTGTCGTTCACACAAATTTTGCATTGAAAAATCAGACATTTAAAAAAAAAACCACACACAAACACTGCACGAGTCAAGCTTTCTCCTATATCCTTACCCCTTCCCCTCTCCTCTCTTGTCCAGCAAGGCACTAGGAAATGGTTCAAGTTTAAGCATTTGCTGTACATTTATATTTAAAAAGGCACATCTTTATTTTAATGATGCTGTATTCCCCTTTCAGGAAGGCTCATACGTTCTTCTATTGTGGTTTGAAAAAGAAAGTAATTTCCTATGTATGAGAAAAGACACCTTGCACACATGAGAGCCCCAAACCTATTTACTGTCTGCAGGCCTTAGAGATTAGCACCAGTATAGATCAACAACAGCTTCAAGAGCAAATCAAAGTATTTTTATGCAACATAACACACACCCTGTTGTTTGGGATTCTGATCCTTAAAAGCGGCAAAACTTATGCAGCCACAAAAAGAGGGGTGGTTTCAATACTTCTGCGGGAAAAAGATGAAAACATGTATTTTGCATTAGATAATCACTGGTATTTAATCTCCAGTCTTGACTTGCATGCAGATGTGAAGATTTGCTTAGCAATTCATGCTTTAGCAATTTTGCTTACAAATAACCAAAAGGAATTGGAATAATTAACCAGATTGCCCAGCAAAGGCTCAGTTAAAGATGCAGATGATGAAATACAGCTTATAGTTCTCAATCAGTGGATGGCTGGCTATATTAAGTCTTTGCATTAGTCAACAAAGCCTCTAGGGTACTGAAAAGTATATCTGATGCAAATAATTGACAGCTCAAAGCCTAGTGAGCTAGTCAGAAGTGTACAGAATTTGTGAGATCCCAAACCTTCAGAAAACAGATCAACCACACCGAGATCGACCTGGCAGAAGCACTCACACAAAAGCTCCAGTTTCTGTGTACTCATGGTGGGCTGTCAAACAGGAATTGCTTCAACTCTTGCCTAAGCTTTTGGTGCAAGCTGCTAAGAGCCGACCTTTCTCTCCAAATTAAGATCACCAAGTGGTAAAAGACCTGTTCATTGCTGCAGCTCTCTCTGAAGCAAGAATCGAGCCAGCCAAGTGAGGGCTCCCTTCACAAGGTGAGCCCAAGTACAAAGCAAGCCATGCATTTCAGAAACAGAAGCTAATCCTCTCATTAGAAAACTAAGACACACAAAGCTGCAACCTGCAAGCAGAACAACCTACAGTCCATTTATAGAATATGCTGATTGTGTCCCAGTTATAAAAAACTAGCACTGTTCATGGACAAACAGCTTCTTGTTCCACAGGCATTAAAACATTCATAAAGACATCTAGTCAGGCCATCTAGTGGCTCCACAGTCAGCACTACTCAGCTAATGAGAGCATTAATAACTTAAGGAAAGCAGCAGTCAGACACAAAGCGCTGGAAGGTGACTGTCTCCCACAGAAATGAAAAGGGATCCTAATGACAGACATATTGTAGTAACTGAGAACACAAGAAGTCAACTGCTTGATGCTGGTCTCGCTTCCATCCAATACTGCTGCAGAACTGTCACAAGAGAAGTGTTGGGCTTTTTCTCTTTCTTCACTCCCAAAATGCTAGACACCAACACATTTGGGAAGCACGGTCCCAGCTGCAATGCAGTGCCCATGTTTCCCATGCTCTGTGACTGCATGGACCAGGTAAGTTGGCAGAAAAGGTCAGACATGGCCTCACTTGTGTGGAGGAGATGGAAATTATTTTGAGCCTCCCAGTCAATAGATCAGACTGGAGAGTCTGAGGGGCAGACAGCTGTGTCCTTGTTTGCTCCCAGCTGCAGACACAGCACTGCACGGCCTCAAACACATCTGACACATGGGACACGACCCTACAATTGGCAACATCGCAAAAGGGCTTCTTGCTGCTGGAGCTCTGCAGAGGGAGCCACCCTGCTTGTTTTGGGACACCAGGGAAACATCTCCTTGCCTTCACATGAAAGACATCCCAGAGCAGAGCTCCCCTACTCCTCTGAGGAGGGGAAGTCTACTCACCATGCTCATCAAGCATCCCAGAGGGGTCCTATCCCCTTCACTCCCAGAGCTGGCTGCATGCTACTTACTCTTGCAGCAGCCCTCCATGGGCAGTCAGACAAACCAAGGAGCTGGGTGATTCCTGGCAAAGGAATCCTGTTTGCTGATTTACACAGCATCTGTGCACAAGGTTCACTGCACCATCATTCACAGCTTTTAGCAGAAAATGCCACTGCTCCCTTCAGTACAAGACTAAGTAAATCTGTTTTTGCAACAACTTCATTTTAAACCAGATTTTAAAAAAATACTTGCTTCAGATGGACTTGAACCAATGGTCCTCCATTCATTCTTTAGTGTCAGTACATTCCAGCTCCTGGGATGGGACAATCCTGGCTCACTGTCTGGCAGATCCCATAGCCAAACCAGGAGGGTAACACCTTGCACTGCTCACTGACTGCATGAGAGAGAGGGTAACAGCAAAAGGGGTCAATCAATCCCACATCTCTGCTAAAGCAAACAGATTTCCAGTCACAGTAAACTGTATGGTGCTGTGGGTGCTGGGAAATGAGGAGAGATTAATAGCATGTTTCCACAAGGCTAGAACACTACTGACCACAGGACTCAAGAAACTACAGACTGATGAACAAATGGATAAAGACCAATGGCTAATCTCAGCCCTGACTTAATTATCCTGAATTAATCTGCTCACACTGACTGTGAATTAACTTAGCCTTCAAACCTCTAAAGGAAGAATGGAAATTGTCTTCATGCAGTAGATTTAACTCTGAGAAATCCTGGAGGTGTCTGTGCTAAAAAGGTTATAAAAGGCAAATTTGGGACCTGACATCCAAAGGCTCTTAGCATAAAGTCTTCACCTGTAAGAACAGCGATTACTTAAAAACCCTCTATTAATCTTTCACCTTGAAGATTCAACAGTGAGTGACAAACTGACTGCAAAGTGAATGGACCAGAAACTCAGATTCCTCATGGCTAATAACGACAACCATATTCCCAACCCTTGGCTGCACTTGCACTAGAGCTCATTCCTTCATCAGAGCTATGATTTGGAAAGTAATAATACTCAACCTGTTTGAAATGTATTTGGTTCAGGGCAAAAAAAAACCCTCCTTTCATTTTACAATAATGGGCTTTTTTTTGGTTTTTTTTTTTTTTTTGATTGGAGGCTTTAATCTTGTCTTCAAGATTTTACTCATATATGGAGTTCAGAAGATAAAGCACCTATGGGAATGCTTCAGTGGGTGGTATAGCAGCTACGAAAAGTCCTAGAGGGTCCTGGATAACAAAATCATTTAACACCAGACCCCAGTGGGAAACAAAACAAACCAAAAAAGCAAAAAAAAAAAAAAAAAAGCTATTTGAAACACATTCAGACTCCTCTGAAAACAGAGTTTCTGTTCAGTCTCAGCACAGAAGTGGCTCTGGGAAACTCCACCATCCCCAGAAGAGAAGGATGCAGCATCTTCACAATAAAGACTGGCCTGCTAGTTAACCTTCTCCTGAGATTCTCCCTTTTACCTTCATTAAGTGTTTAAAAAAAAGTATTAAAAATTTTTTGTAACCCTCCCCAGTAAAAACTATAATTGTAAAATATATATATATTTTCTCAGTCTTTTAAAGATCAAGATTTCTGTTAAATTTTTCCAAGATGGTTGAATTTGTGTGTTCAAATATCCACTGCTGTGTTGGAGACGAAGGATTGCAGCTATTCATAAAGATCTTTCGATCACTCTCACTGCAGTCCATACAGCTGCTGCTGACTGGGTGATAGAGGGTCTTGTCCTGGAGGAGAGAAATTTGATGTGAGGTTGCTTAAGTGGAGAAGAAAAGTTGTTTTAAAACCAACAGAAAGAAGTCTAAAAACCCAAGGTGAGCTATTGTGTCACTTGGGTGTATCTGAAGTTGTTCCACACAAGTGTCTGGGTCCATTCCCACCCCTTCCAACAGCAGGCAGCCCAGTCCTCACACCTGCACTGGGAAGCTCTAAGGCTGACCCGAAGCCATGGTTCCTCCAGGCTGGAATCCTGCTGCACCCCTCGGGGCACTGTGCCAGCAGATGGCAAGGATAGGACAGGGTACTTGGACAAGAATTTACTTACCTGTGGCCCACAATAGCATTGCTTAGTAGGAGGATGAATAAATCCTTAACTACTTTTGGCAGGACATTCCAGTGCTCAGAACACCTCTTTGCAAACACAAGGGCATTGCATCACCTCACTGCCAGCTGTGGGGACACTGCACAGAGAGTGTCCTCCTGCTCAGGAGCCCTGGGGTCCTCACCTTTCTAACCACTGGAACAGGGGAGTCACCTCTTTTTAATCAATGGTACAATGACAACAAGCTGTCTGCAGATTCTCTTATTACAGCTACATGAAGAGAAGGAATAAAACACGAGCGGTGACATTTTCAGGAAACGTAAGTGCCTCAGGCAATTTGACACCTTAGATGAAAATACGCCTACACCCACACACAGAGAACAGACTCACTTTTCGGTATCTCCAGAGCTGGTTCCCCTTCATTCCATGACAGTCATAGAGGGTCACAGGGCTGCTGTGAGAAATGGCATCAAAACAAAACTTCTTGGTATGCTGAGGGTCCCCAGGACGGATGTCCTCTCTCCAGCTGAAGGTGAACACCTGTCAGGACAAACAGGACCCTCAGGATGGCTGGTCCTAGGCATGATGCTTTCACAAGTAGAATGCTGTTCCCTGTGCCCACAGCGGGGGGATGGTTTCAGGGAAAGGACAATATCTTCTAGAGGAAAAACTCCTCCCACTTCTGGGGACAGGGACTGCTGACCAGGGGGGGCTCTGTAGCAGCTGTCACACAGCATGTGAAATGAGACTGCTGCTGCAGCCAGCCATGCTGGTCAGCCTGGTACTAGAGCAGCCCTGGATTCTCTGCAATGCAGACATACATCAAGGATTAAGTGAGCAGCTGACCAATTACAGCTGTTCCCAGCCAGCAAAAAAGCCAGAGAGCTCCAGAAGCTCTGAGTTCACGCTGGCAGTAAACACCAGAGTCTGCACAGACAGCCTGCAGTCACCTTGAGAAGTCACTAGAGTCCAGGAGCCCACAGCTTCCCACCCCACCCACAGGAGTGTTGGAAGGGCAGACACTCGGGCATTGCTTCCTGATGCTCCCTGCTACTGACCCTGCAATGAGCTCCCAGCACTCTGAGGGACTCCACAGAGCAGAGGAACGGTTTTAGCTCCAGGATCTGGGCCCAACCTGTGCTTGGAAATGCGGTGCCTTGATGAAGGTGTCCCCTCCCAGCCTGCACACCTCCCTCGCCGTCCCTAGGGAAAACGCTGTTCCGGAGGCATGATTCTCTCTTCAGAGATCTCTCACGGAGCAGTCAGAAAGGCTAGCAAAGATCAGGGTGCTGCTGTTTGAAGCAGTGTGGCCAAAAACTTTTGCACAAAGAAACTACTTTGTTCTCGGCTGTCTTTTAAATCCCTCTTGAGAGAGAAATTACCACAATCATTTAGACTCAAAGCTACAGAGAAGTTCAAACCACATTCTCTTCCTAAACATAAGCCAAAACTAATTTTCAAGATCCTCCTGACACAACAGAGGCTTAGTTTTGGACTGTGCCTGAGTAAATTGGTTTTGTTTCTATTTTTCACACATCAAATTGATATGCAACAACCCTCTGTCTCCTACTACTGAAGCCATTCCCTGAAGAGTTATGCATGGCTCTGTAATAGAAGCATTGTTTTCTTGATCCTTTCTCAGCTCAGCTGCTACAGTTTAGACAAACTAATATTTTCCTCCCTTCTGTTACAATAAAGCTGTCGTTTCTGGCACCTCATATGTTGAGAGGGTGAATCTATAACCTGGCTGGTTTCATCTCTCTCCAGCAACGGTTGGGTGTTTATAATGCATTTGCCTCCTGTCAGGAGGATGATAGTGAACAGTTATTGAATGCTCCTGCAGGTTCATTAATATGCATGATGCTCCTCTATCACTTCTTTCAGCACAACCTTTGAAGTGAATATTCACTTTGTTACATATTACAGCTGCCTTGTTACTGGTTTATTGTTTTGGCACACTGTTTTCTTGTCATTTCTTTTGTTCACTCTGAGAACTTCAAAGCAGAGGTAAAAGCTCTTCACAGTCTGCCAGGCTCCAGACCCACCCTGTGCCACAAGCCACATCCTGTACCAAAGTACGATCAGCATGTGCGCCTTGGGGTGCACCTGACAGCTCTGCAATGGCCTTCCTTAAACACTGTTCTTGCAACCTTTTCCTCCCCAAATTTAGAGGCCAATGATTTTTAAGACTGATGGTTACCTGCACGTTGTTCCATGCTGCCTCTCCTCTGTCCTTCACGCAGTTTTCCAGCCTCAGTGGGGATCCCAGGGCTCCATGCTTAGTATCCACACACAGCCCAGTTCCCACATTGCGGATCTGAAAGAGTTAATTAGTCACTGAATCTTCTACTCGGACCAGAAAAGAAGGTTCAAATTGCAGCAGTATTTGTATGAAGATCGTTTTTCCCATTGTGGGGTTATCTGGTGGGGCCATTTTTCACAGGTCTATACCTTGTACATCCTCCTGTATGTGTAAACATGAATATGCTACAGCAAATGTACAATGAATGTTGTTCTCCTTAATTCTTAAGCACTTTAGATTTGTAAGTAAGTTGGGCCTGTAAGTCAATTACTGTCGTGCTAGAGTAAATTCTACATGAATCTTTTGCTAAATTGTTTCACTTAAGCCACAGCTTAAATGCTGCTAAATTTAAGTGCTATTAAACCTTTAGACCTAAACTCTTGGTCAAGTTAAGGGCTAAGTTTGGCAAGGGCATCCACTCTGAACCTTGTCAGGATTTCCCTTATTCTTTTTTATCCTTACCTTTTCCCATCCCCAGCCTTCACCTAGGTAATTTTTGGTGAATTTTAGATGGATTGATTTTAAATTGTATTTTGCTTTTTCTCTGTGTGCTTTAACCATCTAGTACGCAGTAAAGTGAACCTTACCAATAAACTTTGTCATGCTTTCAATTTGATATGAAACCTGCTTTTGCTGACACCTTTGCCAGTGATTCTTTAAGCAACCCAAAACACTCAGTCACAAGAACTGTGTGTAATAATTCACAGCCTCGCTCCTGGGGTGATTCTATTCCCAGATTCTATTCTATTTCCCTGACTTGGAAAAATATTGGTCTTCCTGGCTTCCACATGGGAAAGCTAAGGACAGGAGTAGCTCAACACAGTTGTGAAGCCCTTTGGAAATACAAGATTTCACTATTGCTCAGCCGCCGCCTCTCCCTAGTCCTCCCTCTGGCATGTTCTGCTTTCTACTAAATACACAACATGCAGAACAAGCCAAGTCTCTATTCTCGTTGGAGCTGAGCACTAATAGAAGCAGCTGCCTGCCCAACTGCCTGCTTTGATCAAGCCTATGCGATGGTAGAGGAGTTTTGGCTTTTGAAATACCAAGCAGATCTTAAAACGCTCACTCGCACCTTACCCACAGCAACTGGGGCACGTGGGCAACCTCACAAAACCAACCTGCAGCCTGTTTGCCCGCTGCAGATGTCAGAGCGCAAACTTGCCTCTCCCCAGGCTGCTGCTGGAGGCTCCACTGGTGGGTAGAACTTTGGCAAGTCCCAGGCGACCTCGTTCATGAACCACTTGAAGCTTTTGCAGTTGAGGTTGTTGCGAAGCTCCTTCTGAGCGGCGACGTCGCCCGCGGAGAGGTGCCGGTACTCGGGTCTGCGCTGGTAAATGTACTCTGCGTACTCATCCATCCACACCTCAGCCACCCGCTTCAGGTTCTGGGGGGGACAGCAAGAGTAGAAACCACCTGAGAGTGCTGCACAAACCACCATTAGCATTCAGAGCAGCTTGCATGTTTTTGCTCAGAAAGGATTTTCATTCACATCCACTCTTTCTCTCCTGCTTCAGGACAAAGATTATTTTTATTACTCTCTAGTTTCAAGGGACTTTTAGAAAGATATTTTCAGCTGAGGTCAAAACAGAATCCTGGCACTTGGCCATTATATCTAGCTCCTTGTGGCGAAGAAAAACAACATTAATCAAAAGTTGTTTCTTTTCCTTTTTTTCTGTAAGGAAACTAGTCAGAACATGATGCTGGTAAATACCACTGGACATTCAGAGGTCTCTGACAAAAAGCTGCTTTCTTAAATCCTTCTTATTGAATCTTTTATATCCATCTAGGAATGGGATTTGCAGTACTCTGTTCTGGAAAGCTTCAGTTCACAACACTCTTTCTTAGCAGTATTCTTCTATTTTCTTGGGTAAAATTCTGAGATACCTCAGGAACACAAAATTTTCAGACAATGACCCTTCAGAACAGAAGCAAAGGGTTTTACCTCCTGGCAGCAGCACATCTCATGTATTGCTGTAAAGCTTAATCCACTGTACAACTCCAAGACAGCAACAAACACCACCCTCTCAAGACAACCTGCCTATCATAGCACCCTGGAGAGTGCTGGACCTTGGGCTGTTCTCTGGCAACTTCAAGCACATTCTTGGTGCCCCACAGTAATGTGCCATGTGCAGTTGTGACCACTTGCGTGAAGCTGCTCAGTCCAGCAGTGATCATTTACTACCAAAAAAATTAGGAAGCTAAGAGTGAGCAGTGAGCTGACCCTGCCCCAAAGGCAGCCTCCACACAACGGGGGCAGGTGTTTACCTCGAGGTGTCTGTATGATGTTAGCGCCATGAAAAAGCCTTTCCTACCTCTCTGCTGGCTCCTTCCAGCACTGTGGGAGCACATAAGAGCCAAATACTAATTCAAAAGAAATACAGCTCCCTCCTGAAGAGATGGAACAGACAGGAGAGTGCTCTGTCAGGTCACTGCTGGGCTGAGGAATAAATCCAAATCTATAACTGGGGCAATGCTATTAAACTGGGAAGCACTGTAATACTGTGCAAGCCATAAGGCTGCAGAACAGTAGGGCACCTCTCTGAGGTTTTTAGTTTTGCAGCCTTCCTGCTCCTATGATTTTTTTCTCCCACCAGAGGGCAATGCAATCCCTCCTCAATTTGAAAATTAGCTGGAGAAACCCAGTGCAAGATAGGCGAAAGCTCTTTCCTCTTTGGGCTACACTAGATTAAGAAATAAGATGGCACAGAACATTCCATTGTGGAAAATTACAGCTTGCCCATTCAGTGGTCTGTGACGCTTGAAGTTGAGAGGTCTTTCAATCACCAAAACCAATCACCACGTTGAAGCCTGCTGCTCTTGGAGAGCACAGCTATAAAATGACTGAAGTATTATACAAATAAAGCCATATCTTGTTTTTATAGCCAGTGCCTGATCACAAAGTCCCTGCCCAGCACCCAGCTGATGTCTGGAGCACGGCAGCTGTGTACACACACATCTGCAGCTCCCCAGGCTCTCTTCCCTTTGTGCTACACATCCACCCCTGCAAAACTGCTCAGCTTGCACTTACAAGTGTAAATTACAGACAACCCCCCCTTCATTTGCCTCCCATTGTAGGGTGAGAGTAGACAACAGCACGGTCATGCTGCAGGCAGATTGCACTCGTGGGGAATGCCATTTTCACTTACTCTTGCCAGGCTGACTCCTGTGGGAACCTTGTATGGAACATATTTCCTGTAGATATGACCAACTCTAGAGCAAGGGATGTCCTCCATGCGACCTCCACACATCCACACCTGTGGAACAGCAGAGAAACACATTCAGACTTGGCTTTATGGAGAAAAATGAAAAAGAAAAAGACTTCCAAGTAGTAAAAAAAAAACTTAACCCATATTTTTACATTAAAGTAAACCCTTCCAAAATCCCCTCCCCTCCTTGCCTTAGTCCCAAATCCTGTAACTACCTGCTTAGAGCCATGCAGCAAGCCTTGATTTAGCACAAGTGCTCTCAAGCCTTCTATACAGAAAAGAACAGGAAAAAAAATCTGAGCACTGAGAAAACCGCACACACCTCACTTTAAACTGATATATGTTATTACAGCAATAGTAGCCACAATAGTTAAACTAGGCTGCCATAAAGAACCCTGGGTGTAGGTTGTGTAACAAGGCTGTAAAAGGGAGGCCATCTCCCTAGTACAGGTGGTCATGTGTTATGCAAAAGGCTCCAGGGAATTCATGAGCCTGTTCAAGTGCCAGAAATCAGAAGAAACTGCTACTTTTTCCTGTGGTTATCACTGCTCTTTTATGGTTTCATTGCTGACATTCATTCATTGCTTTTGCAGCCTTACAATTAAGTGGGAATCTCTGCCTGGTGAACACATAAACAGTTTTTAAAAAGCCCTCAGGAAGTCACTAGAACACACTGCTAGTTGGAGATGACTACCTTGATGCCTGGTTAATGTCTAGATTGGGCCCAAAAACTTCCTTCCCCATCTGGGAAGATTTCACTTCGTGCCAGCGCTCTGCAACAACTTTCTTTTATTCTTTATTTATAGCGTGGATGTAGTAATTTCATCCAAGTGAAACAAAACAGAGCAGTTTTCTAAACCAGCCAATCTACTTCATTAGGTTTAAGAAATATATTCATGTGCTTCACAGAAATATCCAATCAATACTTAAAGAAAAAGTACCCTTTAGAATGCCAAACACAAGACTTTCTGAATTTCTGAAGCGAGGCACTGCCTTTGCCCTTCCGTTTGTTCCTGGATCCCCTGGGAGTGCCCCAAAGGCCATGGATTTTGGGCAGGCAGGTGCTGCAGGCTGGTGCAGTGCTCTTGATCTCGCTGTTCACTGGGGCTAATTTGAGCCACCACAGTTCACTGTACAATGAGCTTAGTCAACAGCTTCATACATAGCAGGCAATTCCATTAATATTCTACAGCGACAATATTAAATACTTAGCTCGGAACAGAAATATTTGGCCAAGGCTGCTGCATAATTATTAGCTCTGACACTAAAGTCCTCTGGAGTTTCAGCTCTGTCTGCTGGCCCTAATAATTATAGTCATTTGCTGACTGTGTGTAACTTAATGGAGGTTGGCTGCTCTCAGTTAGAGAAATATTTTTCACAGGCAACTTCTAAAGTTCAAGGTACTTAATTACAAGTCGTTATGGTGAGAGAGACAAGAAGAAAGTTGACAAACACTCTTTCTACAGAATTTCATTCCTTTTGTCCCTGCTGCGTCCTGAGAGGCTTGTGCAGAAGAGATGAAAAAGGAACTAGCACTCAGCTTCTGTGAAGTTTCTTATGGAATTAGAAATGCTTCTTATTCTGCAGCAACTGTGCTTTTGGCTGCAGAGGACCAGAGCGTGATTTCACTGCTGGGAAATTAACAGACAGGCTGAGAAAACAAGAATTTGGGCATGCTCTGTGTTTCTATAACAGAAATGGTTTTTGCAAGGCTGTAAGATCTGCAATATCTGGGAACTGTAAAAACCTGCAGGAGCAGCAGAAGCCCAGAGCTCAACAACCTGCACTCCCCTGCACTGCACCCTGCAGCAAGGAAGCCTGAGGGGTTTCAGTGTATTTAGTGCATTTTAGTGTAACACAGGCCTGGCTGCAACCACCAGCCTCTTCTCTTTGCTGCCTGCCCGCAGGATGCCTCACCTGCCCCATCTCTAAGGAAAGGCTTTCAGTCAAGCCACCACAAACACAATTCCCTGGAACATGTGTAAAGTGAGCAGCAGAGCCCTGCAGTCAGTAGAGCTGGAGAGGAGAGTGCTGTCCTTGTGCTGCAGAGCTGAAGTGGTAACAGGCAGCACTGATTTTCGGAGCCCTGCACTGGAGAGGAGCAGCAGTGGGAAGCTGGACACAACCAATGCGCCAGGAGCTCCAAGATGGTGTAAGACTCCAGGGAAAGAAGATGACCTTACACAAACACGTGCAATGATGTGATCAGAAGAGCTACTTAACTCAGTTGCTTAGTAAGTAAAATCTAAAATCAGTTTGACTTGCTCTTTTCCTGATTATGTTTTAAAATATTTACTTCCAAACGATGCTGCAATGGAGGAAATGGAAAGCTTCCTAAACCCTGCCAGCAGAGCTCAGTGACCCTTTCAAGGTATTTTGCCAACTCTGTGCCTTTTTAACGTTGTCTCACGCTGCAAGTGACAGTATGGCACCCGCAGTACAAATCTAATTTAAAAGGCATGCTTCCCATTCATTCGTTGCTGCTTTGATTTATTTTATTAGTGAGCTGCTTTGTGTGGTGACAGAACTCATTACAACCTCCATAAAGACAATTACCAGTCCTTATCTATACAACTGGAAGAAGGGGGGAGAGGGAAAGAGCGTGATATGCATTGGTAAAACGCAGCTAACAAAAGCATTAGAAAGCCAGAGCTAAAGGTCAGGGAATCGCATCCAAGGGTCTGTCAAGGAGTAACTGCAAGGGAAGCAAACTCAAAATAGCTGTGTGCTAGCTGAGGGAACACTTCCTCTCAGTCACTGATATTTGGTTGTTTTTAGAGTACAGTTCCCAGGCACGGCACACCAGAACGTACACTGCTAAAAATACCGTGCTGTCAGACAGCTGAAACGGTGCTGGGCTGTGGGGCAGCACTTCGTGCCTTCCCCACAACACTGACTGTCACTTACTGCCTTCTCCTTAGGCCAGGGGAGCCAGTTTCTTCTGGTTGTTTTACAGATCGTGCCTCACTCCCGGGCTGACATGACAGAAAACGTCAGAGCCTGAACTTGCACCTGATTTCAAACAGCCATTTACGCCATAAGAACAAGAATTAAAGCTGGTCAGGCAGACAGTGCTTCTTACAATAATCTAATCAGATCTCATCAAGAGAGAACAGGAAATTTCTCTTCTTCCTCAGGCACAATTTTGCCAATCTTCATTTTGGGCTTGGAATCCAGCAGCTGACAGAGCTGCTAGAATTAAGAGAAAACCTGGCTACGCTGAGGTCAACGGGCACACTGAACAGATTTAGCTAAGGCCACAATCTCACCCTAATAACAAAAACTACACAAGGGAAATAAAATAACACTGGTGATATTGCTTCCATCTTCCCAGAGGCCTGGAGAGCTGTAACTCCATATTTATAAAGCCACTCCAGAGCCTTTGATTCAGTCAGCATGCTATGAAAGCAGCAGATAATATGCCACCTATTCTCTACATGGGAATGTTATGCTGATCCAATTCCCTTTCTGCAATTTCAGAAAACAATGTCAGGTAAGACAGCTGAACCTCTCCTCTCAAACACACAATACAATGCTGCAGTTGGTGTGTGAACACAAATTATCTGAGTATACAAGGTTTATGGTTTCCAAAGACTGCACCACGATGAGCCAATGTTTCCCAAGAGAGGGGAAAAAACACAAAGGACAGTTAAGCCTTGAAAATAAAGCTGCTTCTGCAAGACACAACAGAAATGAAGACCACGGGATGGACCAACAGAGAGCAGCTGGCTTGTTGTGTGAGCACACACGGAAAGGTGGAAAGAAAAGGACACAGAGGATAAGTCAAGGGAGTTCTCTGCATAACAAAATAGGTAAGAGGATGAAAGCAAGGGCAATAATTCAGGAAAATTGTAATCCTCTATACTGGAAGCATCAGCTGCTCCTGCTCTTGGGACTTGATGCTCTCTGAGAGATTAAGGTAGCTCGTGAGGCACTGGGATCTGTGTGTTTGCACAGCACCTTCTCACACACCACACACCAGCACAGCCCCTCCTCACCGTCTGGAGAGTAATGACAGTACTTTCTAATAATCACATTTCAGGGAGTGGAGGGGAGCACTTCCCTGCTGCTGCTCAGTGGGAGGCTGCTCAGGAACCTGAACCAAGCAGAGGGTGAACAGAGGCAAGAAATTCAAGTCAGTGGTCTGCAACTGATCTGTGCATCAGCAGATAGGAAGGGAGAAATCAGGCACCCTGTACTGCAGCTGAGAGCCTTAGAATTAAGCAGCATGTGCTGGCTAAAAAAAAAAAAACCCCACAAAAAAAGCAACAGAATGCCTAGCCTGTTCCAGTGTGGGCAAACGTGACCTGCTGGAAAGTGGTGTGAGGATGTGCCTGGAATAAGCAGCGCAGGCTCACAATCAGCACTAACTTCAGCAACACAAGTAGAAATGCTGTCAGAAGGGATCCCTTGGCAGCTGCACCCCAATTATGCACCTGCCAGAGCCCAGGGGCAAAATGGGAATCAGAACCGTGCTGCTGGCACGGGGCAAAGGAGGTGCAGCTATTAGATGTGAACAGAAGCTATGCAGCACTTGGATTTGTTGGGAAACATGTAACATGTTTTATGCTGTGGAAATCAGAAGCAATCTACGTTGATGGTTTGGGGAAAGGATCTGGAAAAAGGAAATGACCTTCACCAGAAAAAGTGCAATGGCTCTTTCCCATTGCTGAAACAAGAAGTGAAGGCCACAAATACTGACAGATCTCTTTTGTCTCCCCTTTAATTGGTCTTTTCAGGGCAACTGTCAATTTGGCTTGTTTGCACTGAGCCCTTTGCATTTTATGGAAGTTTTACAATCTCTAAATTACAAGACAAATGTTTCTAAAACTGAAATGATTTATCACCTAGCAAGAGACATTCTGGACTCTCATTCTTTGCTGTTCATGTACAGGGTGCAATTAAAGGACTGAGAACCACACCACTCAGATCTGAGACACAAAGTACATCTATATTTATGCCTATACAAGTCAGAGACATCCCTTTTTACTTTTCTGTTTCCCCATAACCCAAAAAAAAATCAGAGACTATATATTTATGGAAGAGAGGCAGTTTAGTGAAGATTACGTAAACCAAACAGAACAGAAGCCACAAAAATACTGGAAAAGAGGCAACACGATCTCAAATGAAACGGAGTGTAGATAAGTGCTGTACAAAGAAGCACTTCCAGAACAAAACAGTTTAAATGCTTCACATATACTGCTCCAAATTAAATGCATTTATGTCAAAAAGAATGGTTACGTAGGCAGCTATTAAACTGTGTTTAAGAAGAGGAAAGGCCCATTGTAACTTTCGGTAAAGCATTCAGTTTTGTTCACATGATTAGAAAGATAAAAAAGATCACAAAAAACTCAAGAGAGGAGAGGTAAGCAAGTGACTCCAAAAAAGCAAAAAAACCCCACCTCAATGAAGTCCACTGAAGAGAGGAACCATGAGACAGAAAGGAAAGGTGACAAATGCCCTTCAGAGACAGCTGGGAATACTTGTTTAACCTTTTTCCAAAACACAAGAACATACTCCAAGGCCAGCAGCTGGGAATTCACCTGTAACCACCACTGGAGATTGTGATCTGCTGTGTCTGGGGGTGACCTGAAGCAGGAACACCCTGACCTGCAGCAGGGCTGGCTCCGAGGCATGGAGCTGCTCTGGATATACACACATCACGAGAAGGAAGCAGCCAGCGCCTGTTTTCTGCCTGAATATGAAATGGAGAGGTCGACTCCTTCATTTCTAAACGAGAAATTTCTGTTTTAAGGGAGTGGTAAGACTCAGAAAACTACAAACCAGCAGCTAAGGTTAGAAAGTTCACCTAAATTACTTTGCCCCTCCTACATGCAATGCTTTCTAGTTGTGTTTGATGTACAAGGCTTCTAGAGTTTGATCCACCCTCTAGCTAAATGTTTTCTGAGGTGTTATACATTGATGCTTTCTCTGTTGGCTTGCTTGGAAATTTCTGCTCGGGGGAAGCAGAGCCAGCTGATAACAGAAATATGTATGATTTCCAAAAAGAAAGGCAAGAGGCTCCTAAATAAATGTGTTTATTTCCAGTCTCTCAGCAACAGAGCCCTGGATTTTAAAATAAAGGCAAAACCAGCAAAACACAGCCCATGAATGGCCAAAAAAAAGAATATGCTTAAGGAAAAAAGAACCCAAACCACAAAATAACCCCCCAAAAGCCTGTAACTCCTGGTAAGGATGGAGAAGGCCACATGCACTGCAATGGATCACAGACCAGCAGTACGGAAGAGCACCTGCACCCACAACACCCAGGGACAGGAATGGATTCTTTGTTAAAGCTGGGCTGTAAATCTGGCATGCTTAGAATCTGAATTCCCATGAGATAATAAATAATGTGAAAACAGGTACCCCACGCCTAAAGCCAGAGCTTTAAATTATTTGACAGTGCACCTTTAACTACAAAATCTCAGTCTGCTTCTAAAGGTAAAAATGTAACTCTAAGCTTGCCAGGAAATGTCATAGCTACATAAATTCTATGAACAAACCTTCTATTCTTGCAATTCCAGCAGAATTATTAAATCTATCAGCCACAGATGAATGTATCAATTTATCTTAATTTCTGAAAATACACTGAGCCTCTTTCAGTGAAAACTTCATTTTTCTGTTGTGCAGTGAAAGAAAAAAGGGGGTCTTTGCAGAGATTAATTAAAGCAAATTTATCCCTCCATAAACTACCATTTCTGGCCTGAAATGAAACACAGCGTGTTTCAGAGGGGATAAGCAAACAGATGAATGAAGTAGTCTTATTTCCTGCAGATGAAGCAGTGTGACTGTCTGATGTGGCACTGGAGACAAAGGGCTTGCCCAGCCACTGTCATCACTCCTGGAAACCAGCATTTTCAGAGAGGAAGAGGCTGAATACTGCCCCTCCCGCAGAGAATGAGTGTCTTACACAATTTCACTACATGAAACACAAAGATTAAATGGCTCAAACCATAATGACAGCCTCCAAGAGGGTGACATCGCCCCTCCCTTCCTGCCACCATGACAGAGGACAAGGGACATCCAAGGTGACTTATGGGTTCTTGTGAGCAAAGGATGGAAGAAAAGACTGTCTCAAAAGCAATCTTTTCTCCCACTGTTTGCTGTGCAGTAGCACATGGGGTGTGTGTAGGCTTGCTGAGGATGGATAACCTTTGAACTGCAGAGTATGGACGTTCAGGAATCTGTTTTGTAAGAGATTAGCCGTGACTTGTCAGGGGAGATGTGCAGAATTTTAGCTGCTGAAGCCAAACTGCACTACAGTAGCAGCCCTGCCATCTTCTAGCCACATGCTGAGCTCAGCTAGCTTAGATCAGTGGCATCCAGACACCTATAAAATTAAATATTCAACCTCTGAAAGAAACCCCAAACAGTTTAATGGAGAAATCTTTACTCAGTTTGGTCCAGCTATGGAAAGGATTCCCCCATTGAAGACAGGCCACCTGCCTTCAGGGAGGTTTGGGACACTCTGGGTTTCCCAAACTGGATTTGAGTGCCATATCCCAACATAACACAGGTACCAGCAGTCTTGGTGGGTTACAGTGACTTGTTACTCTTAGTATGCATTTTTGGTCAGCTGGGTGTTAATCTTAAGCCCTCAACTGACCAGCCCAGTCCATCAGTAAGAAGCAGAACTGTCACCAAGCCAGGCAGATAATGATCCAAAGTCATTGCCAGCACCAGTTATTACTCCAGTTGTTGGAAGATTTCTTCCTGGGTAAGTCATAGCCTGAGTTCCTCACAGCCACGAGTCAGCTGGATTGACTACAGACAGAGTTGTTCTTCTCTCTGGGAACTCAAGCTGAGGACTGAGGTCCTCCTGGAACTGGAATCCTCCTTCCCTCACGGAGGAGAGTATTTCACCATCCTGCTAGGGTGAGCCCTAAGCAGCCTAAGAGCCACAGAGCTCCACACAAGCTGACTTCCCCTTGCTGGGATGAGCAAGGATGGGGAGCTGTGACCACAGAACGGGGACAGCCCAGCTAATCCTGCTCCAAAAGTGACCCTCACCAGTGGCTGCTCACCCCAGCACTGCTTCTCTTATGCACTGTCTCACTACTCCCAGCTCTTTGACCTTTAACCACACGCAAAAGCAAGGACAGGACAGATCATTCACATTCTGCGCCTCAGAATAAATTCTTACTTTTCAAAACAAAAGGAATTTCCAGAGAACATGGCTCACCTTAAAGGATATTTCATACTGCTCTCCTCCCCATATCTCCAGACCTGCATCATACCCTCCCAGCTCCCAGAACCACTTTCTATCGACTGCAAACAGTCCTCCAGCCATTACAGGAGACCTTAAGGAAAAACCAGACTCCATATTACAAACACATTCAAAGACACAGATCTCTAGCTAAACATTTAAAAAACAAAGCAAGATTTGACAAATATTCTTTTCACCACCCAGTGTTCCCAGTGCTTTTACAGCCCTGTCAGAGCATCAAACAGTTGTTTTGGCATTATCTGGCCATTTCCCATTTGTAAATGAGGAGGACCAGACCAGGCTCCCTTCAGAACCAGCCAATGCCTCTCCTTCAAACAGGCAGGAGTTGACCATTAAGTGACAGGACAACACCTCTCCCCAAGGGACCTGTATGCCCCACACACGGTGCTCTGCCTCAGTTGTGGGATTGAATCTTTGAGTTTGACCTCAGAAAGTGTTTTGTTGATTTTTTTTTTTTTTTTAAAACACTGCAGAAGTATAAAGGACAGTGAAACTGTCTCAATGTTGGCAAGCACAGCAACAGCAGAGCACAACTTGATCACGGATTTACTTCTGCAATGCACTGTAATCATCAAAATTGCTGTAATTATTCTGCTAGGTTTTCTTCTTCCCCCACCTGGGAATGACACATAACCCACCATTGGTTTGTTGTTTTTGGCAGAGCGTTAGGGATACTACATTATGTTTGAAAGATCGCAGTAATAAATGACCACATTAATCGTTACACATTAGAGTTTTCAATGAAATGTTAACTTCTGCAGGAATTAACATGGCAAAAAACAGCAATGAAAAGGAGAGTGTTCCCAGCTACTATACAATGCATTTCTTTTAAACCAACAAAGCAAACAGCTGCCAAAAAAGCAAGTAGCTTAACACCAGCTTCTGACTTTTCCTATGCTGAGGTGCAAACCAAGCCTGCAGCAGAGTGTTATTTCATTAGCTGGCTCTTAGCACGCTGTGTTTCAGTAACTTACTCAAAGGGATCACTGGGATCAGGTTTCTGCAGCTCAGGAGGAATAGGGATCCTCTTGTAATACATCTCCCAGTCAAATGCCCCTCTCATTGCATCTCCAGCCTGAGTCTCATATCCAAAGTGGTCGTGATCGATAACATCAATCATAGGGCAAACGATAGTCTTGCGGTTTCGGGCAATGCGATCTGAAGATTGGAGAAATACGTTAGAAAACCTGCACCAGTTGGTCCTTTTGACCATGAAATTACAAAAAAAAGAGGACCAAAATATGAAGTTGTCCAAGAATGACATTGCTGTCTTCCTGTTGCTTCTCTCGTGGGCAGATGCTCTAATTTATATCAATTTATCTGCTACTTCTGAAATAATTGAGAGAAAAGCACCAGGCACCCATCACCCAGAAGCAGAATCGGAAGACACAGGCACACCACCTCAGATAACTGAGTGCCAGGCTAACACCAGATCTCCTGTACTCGGTGAGTAATCCCCAATTCCACAAGTGACCAGGACATGAACCCTTTCTGTGCAGATCCAAATCCAGGGAATAACCCACTGCACCACCCCGCCCTAATTGCCACACCAGAACCTGGCAGGAAATGTTCCAGACTAATGGCACAAGTGCTCTCAGCAGGCTCAAGAAATGCAACTGTTACCTCCTCCCCTCCAACCTTTTCTTCCAACCAAATAATACAACACAGGATTAATTCCTTCATAAACATCTGGAATTTCTTAAATACTTTATTACTGAGACAGTCTCTTGTTGGAAGTTAGCTCTCAGAGCAGAGGCGATAAATGATGTTTCAGCTTCCAAAACACATCTAACAGAAATCCTTTCTGTGCTTTAAAAATCAAAGCACCCTCTTCGTGTTCTCATTTAAATGGCATTGGAGCTAATTCTGTCCTCCCTCCCCGGGGCTCATAAAGCTGCAAATGTTTCAAACTATTGCCAGATATAAACTGTAGTGAAAGCAACAGGACAACCATCCATCAATCCTGGGGGAAAATCTGACTCTTCCTTAAACCTCCACTTGACTGTTGTTGCCACAGCCTATTTGAGAAAGTCACACCTCAGAGAGCTCTGTCAGGTCACGCACAGTAGGGATGTGAAGGAGTTTGGTGCTGGCCGGAGGCAGACAGGTACCAGAAACAGACGGCACTGTCCCTTCAATTAGTCATCCTTGAAAAGAACTGACACCTCCTTAAAGATGAAGTGCTGCCTTGGAAAAGGGTGCCCATGTTCTACAAATACACACCAGCAGCTCTCATTCACAAGAAGAATTTTTCACAGGCTCGCAGACTATGAAGTTAAATATAGTTATATAGGAGATAAAACCCCGAAAAGCTACTCAAAAACTGTATGGAAGGATCTTTTCTATATCATAAAGCCATTTCTCTCTGCAAGCTGTTGAATGACCATGTGATAGTTTACTCTTCTAGCAAGCTGTAAATTATTTAAGATTTCATTTAATGAGGACACAGAAGAATATGATTTCTGCTCTTTAACAAAAGCATATGACAGGGTTACCGCACAGTGCAGAACTCTAGAACAGAAAAAAAAAAATCTTACATTCAAGGCTACAAGTTGCCAACAATTCACTTGAGTCTTGCGGTTGGTTTGTTCTCCCTTTCATGACATTTCACATGTCTTTTATCCCCTTACAGCACGAGGGGAAAGCAGCAGGTGGGAACAATTTCCACAAGCCCCCACTCACCTAACAGAGGGGGCAGCCAGTTGACATTGGCCTCGCAGTGGGAATCCAGGAAGGTGATGACATCCCCGATGGCCACAGAGGCCCCGAGCATGCGAGTTCTGATCAGCCCTTCTCTCTTCTTGGTGCGCAGGATCCGCACGTTTGGGAACTGCGCCATGTAATCCTCCAGGCGTTTCTTCAGGTGTTCTGTGTGAAAAGGAGACATTGGCACACTGTGACAACTCATTTCTTATAAATGCAGCTCTGTCTTTAGCAGAGGATGTCTTTGGAAGTATGGCCTCAACAGGTAACAAACGCAGTAACAGGAAAAAGGAAGTAAGAATGACTTTTTTAAAATCCAAGATCTAAAAATAACTGCCTAAGCAAGACTTTTGAAGGTGTTCCAAAACCTTAAAAGCAATTAAAAAAGAAGAGAAAAAAAAGAGGAACAAAGAGTATAGGATGAGAAAGAAAGCAGCAGAGGAAGAAGAAAAGGAATAAAAAGACAGCTGGCAGACCCTGAGCCAGGATTCTTGGACACTTGCGGAAAACCAGTGTAACTTAGAAGAGACACAGGGGAATTCATTTTCAGAAATAAATCACATTTAGGGCACTTAAGTTGTGTTTGGTTTCTTCAAAACACACAACATAACCATCCACTCATGCATAAATAAAAACCAGGAAAAAGCCTAGTCAGACATCCCTCCGAGCTGCAAGGCAGGCACAGCCACAGTGTGGATGGGGATGGCAAAGTTAAATGCTTATCAGAGGAGATTAGCATTTAAATATGGAAATATTTACCCTACTGAACATGGACCGGAGCCACATCTGAATTAGCACAGACACTGGCAGTCACCACGATTAAAAAGAATTCAAACAGGAGAGCTGCAGAGAAAGATCACTGAGTGATCAAAACAATGGACAGCTTGTTCCAAAGTGGAGATAAAAAGTTTGGTCGACATAAAGAGAGAGGGGAACACAGCTGTCCTTGCATCAAAGAATGAAGCAATAAAGAAAAACCTAAAAATAGGCTGAGCTGACGCTGGCCTCATCACTAATGGGTTGATCTTTGAGGCATCTGAAGTTTTGACAGCAAACCCCATTCAGAGGGTGCCAGGGATTGTTCATTAATGCCCCACACCACCCACTGCCATCAGCAACCAATGCAGGAAAGAATCCTCACTAGCAAAACTTAGTCTGTTAAATCTAAGCAAGTAACTCTTCTTAAAATCCCATAAAACAAAACTTGACTAGAGGCAATCACTGAAATACAAATAACCTCACAGACTTACTTGCCTTCTGCAAAGGCATTCCTTTATAGTGCTTCACTATAACTTCATATAACTTGCATATAACTTCACTCGTCCCCTCCACTCTGCACAGCTCATCTTCCTCAGCTTCCAAAGCAGGCATGAAAGGCAGGGGCTGGAAAGGCCAACAGCAGGAAAGTGTCCCCGAACAGGGCACAGGGGAGGCTGGGCATTGGAACAGCTCACTGAAAAGAGCAAAGGAGCAAATAAACTTAACCTAGTTAGGAGCTCTCCCCCTTGTGCTGACCTGGCAGCTGTGAAAATGGTCAGAAGCGCTGCGATAACACATTCTGTGCCTGCTCTTTGAAGCAGCCATCGTGTGCCTCCCTTCAAAGATCACCCAAATACACCTCCGTGCTTGTGAGGTATTCCCAGCAAGCTCTGTGCCCAGTTCAAAGCTTTATTCAACATTCCCCAGGATTTTTTTTTACAAACCCATTTTAGTGTTTTGCCTGACAAGTCTAATTGTCCCACAATATCTACATAGGTTTCCCTGCTCAACAGAGCCCTTAGGACTTCTTGATGTCTAGTGTGCTTTTCCCTCATCCTTTTCAGGTCTCTTCTGAATAGATCCTCTCAAGCAACCAGAAATTTTGTCCACTCAATTACAGATTTTTCAAATAAGGGCCTTCCACAGAGACTAGACATATTATTAGTGCAGCTGCCTTCCTCCTGAGGCAGTGGGTAGACTTAAAACGAGAAGAGGGAAAAAAAAAAAGAAAAGAAAAGCTACCACTGTTTAACATCAGAGCTCATCCCTTGCCATTGTTAGTTTGTCACAAAAGATTGTTTCATTGCAGAGAACAAACAATCCTCACTTCAAGCATAAATCAGCTAAGCCTGAGCCAGGATGCAGACCTTACTTAATGTACCCAAGAGAAGATAAACACAAGAGTGGCTGCTGGCGCTTGTTATAATAAAGGAGGGAACCATCACAGACGCTTTCAGTCTGATTTCCCTAACAATAGCCAGAGATTGGTAATAGCAGAAGACACTTGGAAGATCAAACCCCACAATACTTACATTATCCAAACCAAACCTATAAAGCACTGAAAAGTCTTAAAAAATCCAAAGCTCTGAACCAATGGAGAGAGCCAATATAGAGACACTTTCTGCAGCTCTTTATTTTGATTAAAATGAGACTGTGAAAGATCTCAGAGGTTTGTCCTCCACATTTGTGCTCGTCATTTCCATTTTAGCATCACCTGCCTTTCTGAAGTGCTCTGGTTTGCCGTGCAGTGTCATCTGTGGTGACCCTGAAGGCAGCTGAGGTGACAGCACGATCAGTCTGCTCCCAACCACGAGAACGTCCTAGGATCTGCTCTCACACAGCCCAGAAGGTGAGCACAGAGTCTGGGGCTTGGCCATATCAGTTGTGATGATGATGCCATCTATTAATGAACAAGCAGCTAAAAACCGAGATTTCCCCATTTTTATAGTGTGACAGGCTAAAGGAAAGTATAAGAGCCATGGAGTTTTCTCAGGCAAGTACTCTGCAGAGACAGTGATTTCTTATTTCCTCATCCCTGTGCTATTCCTGCCGTGCAGCCTGGCTTCTGTGCACTCAGATAGAAAACAGTTATTTCATTCTATTTCAAATATTGTCCCAATTAAGCCAAATTTTGCTTTAAAAAGAAAATTTTAAAAAACCCCAAACAAGTGGCATTAACTGCTACAAAATTTTATGAAGCTTAAAAAAAATACAGTATGGAATCTTGTCACACTGAGTAATTTTTATTACAAGGGCAATCTTCTTTAATGAGAGTTGTTAGGTGAACTGGATGAATTCCAGTGGCTGCCCCTACGCTGGGCAAAGTAACACAGCCCAAAAATATAAATAACAGTAAGATTATCCACAGATTAAAAACGAGGCTGGTAGTTTGCTAACAGACTTTGCAATAAACTTGATGTACAGTGTATACATTAACAGTACCAGGCAAGAACTACCGCCTTCTTTACTTTGAGCTGTAAATAAAGCTGTATAAAGAGAGCAGAGAAGCTTTAAGAGGCAGCCTGCTTTACAGAAGCAGCCCTAAAACTTTCCAAAATGAGGCACTTTTCCCCCTTGGTTAAATTTCCTTGGGGGTCTAATTATACTTCTTCCTGCTGGCCTCATCCAAGCAGAGCTGCCCCCAGATGCCACTAGTCTGGTGACCACTTGTAGCATAGCAAGGACCTTCCAAGACTGGAATTCCTCGTATCCAGTTGACTTTTCATTCCAACATTGCACTCTGCCACCTGAACAGGCACCTAAAAAATTCAAAACCAAGTATATGCAGAAGATCCCAAGGATCACGTTTTTTTTTTTTTTTTTTAAACAGGCTAAAGTCCCTGTAACATCTCAGCAAATTTTGGCAGAGAAGGGAGTACCAATATTTGTCATTGGAAAAAAAAATCAACCCAACTAATTTTAAGTACCAGCCATGACTTGAAACTATTTAAAAGATTTCTGTCCTGAGAAAGAACTACAAGTGAAACACTTCCCCTGTCCTACCAGTGCAACATTTCATGGTTCATATGATACTATCAGCTGTGGTTTCTGAATTTTACACTGTACAGCACATCTGCAGCCCCAGTGCCCTTGCCATAAGTGTATCATCAACCCAATCCAGAAGGAAAAGCACTGTGGAAATCGGAAACATTCCCAGACACCTTCCCACGTTACTCAGATGCCACTGGTGACACCAAAGGTCCCTCTGCCCTACAGGATCCCGGCACCTGCTGAGACGCTTTGCTGTAGTTTACACTCAGAAGCTTGAAGATATGACGATGGGAGAGATCCTGCACTCTGAAAATCCAGGGAACTTCCCCCTCCCGCTGAAAGGCAGGGAAGGAGAGGACAGGAGGCTCTGCAGAATTCCACTGCAGGCAGAAAAGGACCGTTTCCCCTCTCTGCAGGTTATTCTGGCCACTTTCCAACACCAAAACCTGAAGTGCCACTGTGCATCTGGCATTTGTTTACAGGTTACCCCAGCCTGTCATCCCTACCCTCCCACACGCAGACACGCTTGTTTAAGATTACAAATGAATCCATTCATTTTTCTTGGATACTTGGCCCTAACGTGCTGTTTAACAATTTAAGAATGAATTATACTTCTTCCCGAATCCATCACAATGTGCAAGCCAGGACTCCCTGAAATAGAAGATTCTAAATCATTGAAATTAACTTCTCTCCCTGTTTTGGTGCAGATGAGTAATCCTTTGAAACAGCGAAATGTGCTGTTATCCAAACAGGCAGCACTTCCACTAGTTTTAATTTTCTTTCAATGTTTTCACGCTCTGATCACTGAAGTTGGTTGGGAGGATAATAAATTGATTTAACAAATTGTACTATGAGCACCAGTCTCAGTAATAGAAAACTGATTAGGCTGATCACAGCTTTCCAAGCTGAGTCTTCTTACAAAGAGGAAAAGGCCTGGGAAGGGAGAGAATTAATATTTGTTGCTTCACTGATTACAGTTCTGGGGTGGACTCCAAAAGGGGAGGGGGCCCAGGGGTCTGCATCAGTGTCGGGTCTCAGCACAACTTCACAAACAAAAACTAGGGGTGAAAAAAGGGTTTCTGTGCATGGGGCAATAGGTGAAAGTGTACCACCCCACTTGGTAATATAGCATGGTTTAGACTTGAACAAAGATTAAAAGGGTTTGCTGAAAACCTTATTGATTTGTTCCCTTTCTAAATGGTTTCACATCAAACCTCTGTTTTAGGTACAATAAAGTGCACAGAAGTAGAAGCATGGAGCCCAAGAAATAAGCCAGATTGTGAGTCAGTGGGGCAGAGGCCACTGGTGTGAGCCTGTGCTCTGATAAACTCAGGTGCATAAACTTCTGCTGTCCTGCCTGTACCATCACTTACTCCCTCAGTTTGCAAAGGGAACTTTCTCTGTGCTTCCTCCACCCTACAGCAGACATCCCAACCCCGCTCAGGCATCCTACAGGAGACACTAGTACTGAATGCAGAGACAAAGGTGTGATTTTAAAATGGGAAAATTCACATTTACTGGCATTAGCATACAAATACAACCAGATCCCAAGGAAAGTTTAGTAGGTTGCATTTCCAAGCAGGGAAACACACAGAGAGTAATCATCTTAGTGACAGCATAACCTCTTAATCTCTCAGGGAAGTTTAATTTGTAAAGGAGTCT
The DNA here is from genome assembly GCA_013397895.1 of Origma solitaria. Taxonomy (NCBI): domain Eukaryota; kingdom Metazoa; phylum Chordata; class Aves; order Passeriformes; family Acanthizidae; genus Origma; species Origma solitaria. The sequence continues at coordinate 3,019,608 of VZRL01000238.1, read as the reverse complement.
ATTCCAACTGCTTCTTTCCGAGGGAATCCAGAAAAATCCATTCACTTATCTTTCCTTCATGCTGTAAAGGTTTAAACACCTTTTGTTCCTTGGGAGCAGCACAGCCAACCTGCGGTGTACACATCACTTCTTAATTCCTGCACACTGACCCCCTGGCCAACCCACAGGATCAGTTTTTCCCCCTCTGCCACAACCCATCTTTCTCAGGGGAAACAGTGGAGTCATTCTCATTAGTTTACTCTTCTCCCTTCCCATTTCATTAAATATGTATCAAGATTAAAGCACCCACTTAGGTTTTTCCCTCTTCTGTTGACTCCATCTCATCTAAAGAGATTATTTCATGACTCTCAGTCATTTCCTGGTGATTGCTTTAACCCCAGAGCTGCTGTGCTGGCACACACACCCTGGAGAGCTGCAGGTTTTGGTCTGCACAGCCTTTGTGGCTGCAAAACAGGAGTGAATTCCTTGCAGAACGCTTAGCATTCAGCTCGAGTTGGATGTAGCCATGGTGACTGGCAGGAAGGGCATTACTGTCCCAAATGCTGCCTTCAGCCCCACGAATCTCTGCGCTCATCCTAAGGCCACATCAGCAGTTTTGACTATCCAATTGTTTAACCAAGGGAATGCCTGCGCTCTGAAAATCTTTAATTGCCTCCAACCTACACCATCAACTGCTTTCTGGGCACTGGAGGGACAAGCAGGGGTTCAAAAGCATCTGGGAAGTTTGTTCCAAAGCCTCCTCCGTGCCCAGGGAGTGTGTCAGGATACAGCCACTGCTGACAGTGACACAGAATCACAACACGAACCTAAAGCCCACAACCAACAACAGGACAAAACTTGCCATCATTTGAAGGGATGCAGGCAGGTGAAGCGTTAAGTTCACACTGAAACATTTTGGAACATATCAAAGCTGTGAGATTAAAGCCTTAAAAGTCACTGAGTTTTGCTGGGGAAAAAGAAAGGAAAAGAAGACACCAAAACAAACCAGTCCTTGGAGATTTGGCTTTGTACATGAATAGTGCTGATAAAGGCAAAGAACTTCTTGGCCTGAAAGTATTTGCTCTGTGCAAACCATCAAAAAAGGAGATATTCCAGAAAGAGCACAAGGATTGACAGAGGAATCTGCTCCAGACTTTTGTCTTGTTAGAGAATAGTCTGTTAGGCCCAAAATGTAACTCACTTGAAAGTGGCTTTGATTTGGTAGGAATGCACCACTTTGGGTCCCAAAGGCTCTGATCTCAAGTGTCTAAGTGAGGAAGAATAACTATGAAGCCTAAAATTAATAGCAGAGAACTACAAAGGTTTTGCTTTGGGGTTGCAGCGAAATTGAAATCTTGAAAAACTAACTGATAATCCTTCAGTCCTACAATGATGCTCAAACATTAATAGCCACAAGTGACAAAGCAGAAAGAGGTTTGTCTTTGTAGTCAGTGTGTCAGAGAACAGAAAAAGTATTTGCCAAATGAAAAAATTACCAATACAGCTGCAGGGAGGGAGAACACACACAACTGACTTGCACTAACAAACTCATGTCAGACAGATACACTTTACTCTTCTTCCAGACCTCTTCACCATCAGTTCCCAACACTCTTGTTTGCTTTACTTACAAGAAATGCAGCTATCACAGTAAGTCAGTGACTGCTAGAAAGGTCAATAAATTTATTAAATCCTGAAGCACAAATCCAGGCCTGTTCACAGCTGTACTGATACCAGAACTAAACCATCTTGTGGGCAATATCACTCTCAAGTAACACATGAATTTTATCTGGATGACAGAGGACAGGGCTGGACTGATAGCTGAAGGTACCTGCTTTTAAATCTGGAGCTTTGGCTTCCCCCTGCTCAGCACAGTTAAACTCCTGTGTTCTGTCAGTGCATCCCTGCTGTGGGTAACAGGCGACAGTGGTCCTCAGAAATTGATGCTACAGTGAGAAAATGGCATGTCTTTACTAAGAAAATATCATTGCAATTAAAACTAGAAAAGGAATGTGGTTTAGCTTATCCACTTTTATTTTTCAATTGAAGCAGCACTACCTTCCAATTTTCTCAAAGTGAAGAAGTTTCCACCTTTATCAAAGTCCCTATGTGGAACAGCTGCTTTGTTAATACCACTCCAAATGCGGTTTAAGTAGCAGAAACTATGATTACCAGTAATAGATATCATATATGGGCACTGGCAGAGGGTGTTCGAATCACATTTCTAATTAACTTCTATAGAGAAGCAGCTGTAAAGCATTAAAATGCTGATTTGCACTGCAGCTGGCAGATATCTAGATTTTTGACTCCTAGCAGATGAGGACATGTACTTCAAGGTGAGGAGAATAAAATTAAAGCTGTTTTCCTGCAAAGTTCCTCTAACAGAAGCCACATGTGTAGGGTCTCTTAATAGGAAGCAATGCACTGAGATTTATTTAATGAGCTGTAATGGAAACTCTGCTCCTCAATTATTTATTTTTTTTTTAAACTTTAGCCTGCCAGACATCCTTCACTACACAATAATTAGCTGAGAAAGAGGTTACAGTAAACTGGACCTTTTAAAGGCACCTCATCTCCTTTCTAGAAGAATCTCTCAGCTGCAGCAGCTGATCTTAGAGAAATAAATACAAGATGATGAAAAGTAAACTGGTTAGTTAATTTAGGCTGTCACAAACAAAACTGTAGTAAACAACTACAATAGGCCCTCATGCCTCTTAAAACACCAGAGAATAAACTTTTAATGCTCCCCAGCCATTGCCTAATGAACGGTGCAGGTTTTGCACATCCCTTTATGAAGGGAATACATGAGTACAGACATTAAAGACACATTAAAAATGAATACTCAAAAGAAGGAAAACATAAAATCAAATCTCATCCACATCTCACTCTGATCTAAAGCAGACTCTATCACTCTTATCTAAAGTACCCCACAACCATTAGACACTGCCAGAAATGGAGAAGTTTGGGCAAGAAACTTCACATCTCTCCACCTAGAAGAATCAACCTTCTCCCCCTTCCCCAAAGGGAGATCTATCTCACTGACTGTTACTTCAAAGACATTGTTTATGAGTCTAAAGAGACCTGAGATGGTCTGCAATAAATTCTAACAACAAGGAAAACCCTCCTAAATTCTGACTTAATTCACAAAAATAATCTTTTTATCAGTTGTTTGGGACAATAGTTACTGCAACTTCTACGAGAAACCTTGAAAGCAACGCTCAAAAAAAGGTTGTGGAAAAGCAGCAGAGCTGGCTCAAAAGAGCTTGGCTTTTTCTTATTTTCTCCATACTTTACAGTAAAAGGCTTTAAGATAAACATATTGATAATTCAGCAAGAAAGGCTGTCATCACTTTGTCCTAAGCACAGTCACTCCACATTCTGAGATGTACTAACCAGATGCACTTTAGTGCATTTAAGAGAAAAAAAAAATTACTTTTACAGTGCATGTGCCTAAAGATGAAAAGATAATCTCTTTAGCTGCCTAAATCCGTTACTGTTCCATTTAAAGATCAAAAAGAATTCAAGTATTAAACCTTTTTCTATTTCAGATACTATGAACATGATTTCTTTCAATTAAGGCCTGGCAGATGTGGTTAATGGAACAGAGCTGTATTGGCTATATACCTGCTGCTGCACCAAATGACACATTAATCACCCCTTGCCTTCTCCCTCACTACACTTCTTAGTGACTTCTGCTCTCCAGACCAAATTATGCTGCTCATGGTTCAGCCAAGATGCCTCACTCACATTTGGTTTTCCATTCAGATTATCCCGTACCTCCAGAATTACTTGAAATGCAATATAAAGAGAGGTTTAAAATGTCACAGGGATTTATCTGTCAAAGAAAAAAGCAGGATTTGGTTGTGTCTTCCCTCTGATTTGGGAAAGGATGGGCTCTAAGAGTGTGTAAATGTCCATTGCAATTCCAGAGCGGTGCGATGGCACAACGATGCTTGAGGGGAGAGGGCAAATGATGCTGAGGTGACACTGCTTGGGGAAAACACTCCTCCAACTCCTCTGTTAAAAGGCCTAAAAGCCTTTCCAAGATGAGCCTGGAAAGGCACAGCAGACTTCAGGCTCACGGTGCTTCGCTGCCTCCCAAACGCCAAAGAGCAGCTCCAAGTCTGACTGCACAAAGTCCTGCTGAACACACACAGCCAAGGGAAAAGGGAGTGAAAGTGGGGAAGGAACAACAAAAAAGAATTGAATGGCTGAACAAATAAATGGAACAGAATCCTAAAAAGAAGCTTTCACAAATTGAGATAAGGTTCAAGGTAACAGGGTAGGCTTGGAAGATGAAGCTGAAATCCATAACCTCCTTAATGATCACCCAAGGGAAAATGAGTTCCCATACCTCAGAACAAAATTTTCTCCTTGAAATCCACTGCAGCCAAGGATGCATTTACACAGCCTCCTGGAAAACCACTCCCTAAACCAGCCCATGTTTAATGTAAAAGCCAGAGGGTTCACTTTGCAAATGCCATTATCACATTGGGTTAAACACACTCAAGTTCTTGGGCTGAAAGTTGTTGTTGTCCCCCAGTGACAGGTGCAGGTTCTGAAAGGTTACTCCGAGAAGGATGCTCAGTTTTCACATCTTGCCACTGTACAGACATGCAACACCATAAGGCAGAGAGCCCAGCTGGGTTAACACTTCCAGAACAATCCTGATGTTTGGAGACTGCAGTATTTTCAGTGCTGCCACATCCAGCTTTATTATTGGACCAACACAGTGCTTTGCATGTAACTCATGCTTTGGAGATGACTGATGCTGCAGTTCTTTTCTTCACAAGGGACAACATTTGTTCTAAAACACTGTCATTTATACCAAAGTAATCTTAAAAACAAGTAAGAACAGGCTGTCACTCAATATGCAAATAATTGAATGCTGAAACGTGACTTTTATGTGAAATTTAAGCACTTAGCCACAATCACTGATTTCTGTCAAGCACAGCCATAAAATAAGATAAACCCTGTGTGGTCTGTACCCTTTCCTCTGTGCACACAGCCAGCCCCAAGTACACCACAAGATGTTTCTTTTAAATGACATTCAGCAATTAAGTCACAGCCTTCTGCACACAGTAAGCTTCAAACATCTTGAATAATTTTAAAATTTCCATTGCTGCAAAGGGTGAAAAAGGTAAAAATCCTACCATGTCTGACATTAAGGGAAAGGCTGAAAAATCTATTGTATCAGTTTGTTCCAGAAGCACATAAATGCAAACAATTAGTATGTTTTAGAGCTATTCTTTTACAGGTGTTTCCTAGATAAGTTATAGGAGATTTGCAGAAAAGGACCTGGGAGTCCTTGGGCACAAACTGAAGCACAGGAAATGCTGTTTAAACATAAGTTGGTATTTTTAAATTACTTTTTTTCTAAAACTAGGTCACTGACAGACTGACTGAACAGCAGAACAGGTTCCCCAGAGACATGGAATCTTCATCCTTGGAGATCTTCAAAATTTGAGTGAATAAATAAGATCTGGAGAAACCTGCTGTAGCTAAGCAGAGGGGGTGGGCTACACGATCTCCAGATGTCCTTTCCAAACTCAACTATTTGTGATTCTGTATCTGTTCCAGTCCCGCCTGCTCCTGTAAGAGACCTCTCCTCCAAAACAAAGGGTTTGCCTTCTGCCTTTCACCAGGAGCATCTGATGTTCTGCTGCTCTGCTGGGCTACCAAACATGCACCAGGTGAAAAGCAAAGAACATTCTGACGAGCACCCCGCAAAGGGATGTGCCATCCTCTGTTCCTCCAGCTTAAGGCTGATCATTTATCAGCGAGAGACAGAGGACAGCTTTACATCTGTTCACGCAGACACAGACAGTTTTTACAGCAGAGGTGTCCACAAGCTACAAGAATTAGGTGGAGGCCAACAATTCATTTTGTACAAGACAGACACTAGAGCTGAACAGCTCCATTTCTCACCACAGCAATTGAGGCTGCAGGCCCAGGGACTGAAGCAGACCCTGAAGAACCATGAACTGCTGGGCTGTTACTTGTTGCCTGCTATCAATAACAAAATGCTGTCAGAGCTGATAGAAAAACCTGCAGTGTTACAAATTCACCTGCAATTCCACTTCTCTTCTCCTCCTCCCATTTCTATGATAGAAGAGAACCAAATTCCCACTCAGCAGCATGGTAATTAGATATTCAAAAAGCAAACAAATTTCACATGACAGACCCCAGGAGAAAACTGATATACATGGAAAAAAACCATTTTCGTTTACTTAGGCCCATTCTGGTAACAACAGGCTTGGAGGGATGTAATTAGTACCCTGCAAGCCAGCATATGAAAAAGCTTAATTTAACTGAGATCCGACCTAAGGAATAGCTATAGAAATTAACAGTGAAGCCATAAATCCATACAGGACTGCCACAGCTAGAAGTTTTTATGATCAGGAATTCTAGAGTGGTAATTCACACATATTGCATTTTGATTTCTGCTTATCCAGAAGGGCAAGCATTATTTTGGACCACCCTGCAGCAGCTGAGGTTCATCAAACCCACGGAGGTCAGCCTGTGGCTCTCCAGCAGTTCTCTGTATCACACAGGAAGAAGCAGACAATGCTGTGCAGGTTAATTCTTATTCTCCAACAGCAGTTTGCTGAACTGGCATCTCCCTCTTCAGTATAACCTATATTTTCCTGCACAGAAAATCCCTACAACTGTTTTGAACTGGAGAGGAAGTATTTACATCATAAATATCTCAACTAAGTTTGTGGGGGACAAAAAAAAAAAAAAAAGCATTATCAAAATCTTAATACAGTGCTACACTGATAGCAGAGGCTACCAACAGAGAAAGTAAAAATAGCCCTGCAATATTTACTCTGCTGTGACCAATGGCACAGGATGGAAAGCAGCTCCTTTTAAGCCAACCCAACCTGCCAAGGGAATCCCCACAAAGGAAGATTCAAGAGTCAGGACAGAGTTGCTGGAGGTGACAACAGGGTCTGCACCTCAAGGCAAAGGGGATGGAACCACCACACTGAGTGACCCCACTGACAGGAGGCCCTTCCCACAGCAATCTGGCTGACATGGAATCCAGCACAAAATTTGGGTGAGGTAAGGCTCCAGCTCTTTTCTTAGATTTGGACCATTTACATTATACTGCAGGCATATTCAAAAAAATAAAAATTCCAGACAGCAAGTTGTTCCAGCACATTTTGACTTTCCAAGTACAAAGCAAAGGAAACATTTAAAAAACATGCCTCGTAAAGCTTTTGCTGCTCCCTGTTAAGATTTGCTGTCATCAGGACAGCATTTTTTGGATGAAAAATGCTTATTGCTAAAGGTCACAGAGTTGTCTCTTTCAAACAAATTAAGAAATAAATGGCTGCTGACACTTCCAGATGATGATTCATCTGTCCGGGAGCTCCAATAATGCAACGCCACACAGCTGCCCCTCAGGTTTGCTGCAGACCACAGCAGCCACCAACTAACCCAGACATCTGTCTTCACTCTCCTGTCACTTTGTTAGCCGACTTCCCAGCCCTCTTCATAGACACACCAAAAATTCCTTACTCTCAAGCTTAAAACCAGATGAAAAACATATGAAAATAACATCTGTCAGGAAAAACACTCCTTGCAGTAGCCAGGTTTCCACACTTACTATTTTTATTATTACCAAAGACCTCTTTACTTCACATGCAGCGAAGATTGTACATGTAGGAGATTCAGCGAGGAAGGAAGCTGATGGATCAGCACCAGTATCACCATTCCCAGAAATCAGGGAAACAGCAGAACAAGAGAGAAACCTCAGCAGCACCTCAAAACTGTGCAAAACTCAGCACGTTTAACCCCAGCACAGATCAGCACACAGGAAATGCTGGCAAAAGAGAGAGACAGTCGGTCTCCTTGCCAGGGAAGGTCAAGCTATTGAAGATTACTCTATAAAGAGTTATTAAAGTTCTAGAGATCTGTTTAGACAACCCTTGAGTGAAAGGCCAGCATGAGGTACAGCAGAGACATCCAATGTTTTATCCTGTCAGAGTAGCCTCTCGATAAAAAAAATTAATAATAGATTTTTATTGAGTGATTATCCTTTCCATCCTTTGCTTTCCACTGGAGTTTATGGCGACTATTTACTGATCTCTTCAGGGAAGGAGATGACATTTACTGTTCATACTATGCCCCTCTGATCTCAGATGTGGCCTCTACTGTCACTACATCCAATTGTGATTCTGTAATTTTAAAAGAAAGATGCTGCCACAAATTTTTGGGACTACTGTTTGAAACAGAAGCACAGAATTCTTGCAGACAATACAGAATACTTTGCAGACAATGCAGAGGACTAATCATTTATGATTTTCAAAGAAAAATCAAGAAATTTCTTCTCATTCTTTTTACTGCTCTCCAGTTCTGTGGCATAGCTGTGATGATCATCAGCTTGGACACAGAGTTCTTATTATCTGCCCAATTTAATCATAAGAAACAGATAACCGAGAAGTTGCCTAACATTCCAAATCCAAGAATGCGCCCTTTTCAAACACGCAGCATGTGAAGTAAAAGTTTTCCTGAAACTTCCACTCCGTCATGCAATTCAGTTTGATGAATTAAACTATCAGTTCTCAGTTACTGGGTTGAAGTGTTTGTTGTTTAGGTTTTAGGGGTTTTTTTTGTTTTTGTTTTTGTTTTTTACAATGGGTAAATTACAACCATTTGTAACCATCAGCCTTTCAAGTCAAGATACTGTGATTCCAATTTAAGAGCCTCCTAAGACTAAAGATCTATTTAAGCCCATCATGGGATGTGGAAGCCAACCAGTGTGGTTAAGGAAGAAAAGTGCAGATACAGAACTGACAGCACTGAAGGAAAGATGCTTCATCCTAACCAGTAATTGTCCCAGTGTGCAGAAATCAACCGTGCTGGCAGGAAAATACTGGTTTAAAAAAAAACCAAACCAACAAAAATCCACTCAAACAAAGAGAACCCCCACACCAGTTTTTATTAACATATTCTCTTTGCATGAGTATCATTCTCTTCCCTTGACAATCTGCCTCACTGATTCACCAGGAATCTTTGATATCCATTTATAAATAGATGCTACACACAAATGAATCTCAGCTACTTCTTGCAACCTCTGTATGAAAGATGGATGACCAAGGCAGAAGAATTTCTGTCTTGTCAGAGGCAGATGGAACAGAGCAAGAGTGAGCTGGACAAACAGGTACAGACTGACGAGGAGAGGCAGTGGAGCCAGGATGGCTCTCCTTTATCGGGTCAGGGCACATCTAAAGAATGAGGAAAAGAGATCTGCAAAAAAGCAGATTTCATTATTTCCACTTCTCTGAGAAAGAACCCATTTGTAGAATTCACTTGTGGTTACAGCATGAGCTTGTCTAATTTGCTTCTAGATTGAGTAGCAATAAAGTGACCTTGTCAGAAGGGTGAGTTTTCCTTCTCCTCACCTTAGCCCGAAAATCCGATAAAGAAATACTTATTTCATGTAACATTGATTTGTTCAAAGCAGCATGCCTTGCTTGCAAACTAATGAGAGAACCTGAGACCAAACACTACAGCTGCTGGGTAGAGCCCATTTGGAAGCCAGTCTGGATCAGAACACTAAATATTCACAAACTTGTTTCCAAGCTCATTGAGGAGCTTCCTACAGGTCAGGTTTTTGGAGGTGTATCCTTTAGGATCTGTACAAAGAGCTCCTGTGCCTCACTTGAGTAATATCAATGGCTTGAACTCTGCAGCTCATAAAGCTAAATAGTAACTTCAAAGGAGAAAATGGAGTTGCTAGATGAGACCATAACCCCTCAAAGTCCCTGTGCCCTCTCCAACACCAGTCAGAGGACGTTCCATGGGATCTCCCCAGCTATGCAATGTCTACATAACAAGGGCATTCCTTCCTCCTTTGCTTGCCTTTTCCACCATAGTGAGGGTGCAAAACACAGGACAAAGCACGGCTTAATTTGCACCAGGGAGCATTTAAACGGTTCAGAGAAAAAGATCTCAGCAACTCCCTGTACACATCGCTGCTGCAATGACAAGTGGTTGTTCCATTTGTGGTGATGTGTGGGGCCAGTGACTCCACACCTCTGCAGAGCACTTCAACCCAATCCAAAGGGACTATTCCGAGCAAGGCAGTACAAAACAATGAGTGAAGATCCCAGCAAGAGAGTGCCAAGTTTTGGATGCTGCAGATTCACTTTGCAGGAGCACAAAATTCATGAGAAAGGCAAGCCAAATCATAGGCAGTCCCAGGTGGAAACCTTTTGTCAAGGATTCTTTTACATGTTCTGTGTCCAGGAAAAAAAAAGAAGAAAGCAAGCAGCGGAACATAAGCAATGAGCTATTCCCCCCTCTTGGCTTTTTCTGTGTTATTTCAAGAGTCAACATTTAACATTTTATGTTAAGGGCTACACAAGCCCTTAGCTGAATATTAAAACCAGCTTCCCTGGCTTTTCACATTGCCCAAAACACAGGACAACCCACAGCAGCAGCTAAACCAGCACACCCTGAAAATGGAACATGAGTTTTTTTTGCTTTCCAACATACTACAGCAAGATTCCCCTGAGCTCTGCTGCTGGCAAGTAAAAAACCTCAAGCCAAAAAATTATACACACATATGCAAGTGCATTGATCCCTGAAGTAGGGAAACATGGTAAGGATGTCCCATCCAAAGCCTCATACCTCTGTCACTGAAGTCATCCACCAGCACAATCTCTGCCACCAGCTCGGGAGGGGAGCGGTTCAGGACGCTGTGCACTGTCCGCAGGAGCGAGGACCATCCCTCGTTGTGGAAGGGAATTATCACACTGGTGTTTGGGAGCTTCTCCAGGTACAGCTTGTTCTTGCAGCTGGACACACAGAGAGCAAGTCAAAAGGTGCTGCCAAAACATAGCGGCACTTCCATGTTAATTACCAGCGAGCAACTTAGTTCATTCGTTACTCCTCAAAATGATGCAAAGTGCGTTAATTTTCTTAATTTTGAAATAGGGGTAATAAACCCTTCCTTTAGGGTTGGTTTCAAGGTAGTTTCATAAAGAAAATTCTGCAGCAGGAAGTGCAGTGTTTACTTTCCTGCAGGTGTGGCCATCAGTGGACTTGGTACCTTGTCGAACAGGTAACATCTAAGGCCCCATAATGACCTATTGTAGTTAAAAAACACCCAGCAGCTGCTCAGTAGGGGTCAAAAATCTCTTCCATTCCCGAAGTCTCCTGTGCCCAGAGGCAAACAGCAGTGGCTGTGTGAGTGGAGGTGTGTGGAGGGTACAGTGACAGTGCCAGCAGGACAAGCTGCCCTGTGCCCAGGAGCAGCAGAGGGTGGTCCCAGTTTCCCCTGGCCCTTGCACAGCCACCAAGCAGCCTCTGCCCTGCCAGGCCCCCGGGAGGCTGTCACCACGTGCACAATTCCATGCACTCAGAATTCCTTTCCCTGGCCCCCGGAAGGGCAGGAATGAAAGGGAATGAAAGCGGCTCTGGCAGCGGCAGCTTTGTCCTGGTACCTTTCCCAGGGCACAGAGAAGGATTCACCTATGTTACACAAGCTCAATGCATCTGTGGCTACAGGAAGTTCCTCTGGTGCCTGTGTGAGAGGACAGTAACTTATTCTGGGTGTAATGAATTGTCCTGGGGTGCTGCCAAGAGCCTGCAGGCTGTGGCTGCAATGCACAGATGCAAGATGCAGACTGAGGCTGCAGGGACTGCTTTCATCCAGCCCTTGGCATTGCCATCCTCACCTTCTTCCGACAGCTCCTAGCTACAGCTCTATTCCATTACGAACCAAGAGCCCTTGAATCTTTTCTAACTCTTCTTAAACTGGAATTCTCATTTTCTGACTAACTTTAACAAGTGGGAAACTTTAGCTATTAAGTTTAACCATTAAACGTGGAGAAAAATTGCTTCCCTCCAGCTACTGTATCTACAATTGCTTTACAAGACCTGCAAAATTAGTATTTAGTATTAAAAACCCTAGAGGCACTTAAAGAAAATGTTATCAGGGGAAGACATGACGGTTGGAACAAACAATTGTGTGTGTGCACCAGGCAGATCCAGTACATGCTGTCCCCCAGCCCCTCGAGTCCCCCAATTAACAGAAAGCAGAGGTGACACACTATTTGGTACATAAAAGTCCCCAAAAACCATCCCACACATCAGCTGCTTCTTTGTCCTTCCCAGGGCAGCTGTTGGGGAGAGGCCCAGCTGTGGCCCAAAGCTCAGGGCAAGACAGATGAAGCATTTTTCCCCAGCACACCTTCTCCTCACACTCCCTGTGGGCACATCTCCAAAGTCTCCATCATCTCCCTGGATGTAAGAGGCTCTAAAACACAGCTCCCTTCTTTCCGGAATACTCTTTATGGACTTGTGACTTTATGACTAGGTCTCAGCCTAACTTTGTTATAAATTGCCCTCATCAACCTCCCGAAAAACACAAACCATACCATTTCAAGTATATCTTTTTTAATGTGCACAGCAAATGCACAGCAGATCTTTCCAGTCATGAATTCCTTTACTGCATATCCCCACTATGGGTAATCCTGCTCATCCCAGAACACATTAGGCACATGTTTTTTATACTATCCTAGAGGCCCCCACAATTACAGCTTGCTACACTAGGGGAAAGAAACAAGTAAAGCACTGCAGCAGCATCATTAATCACAGCTTAAGTCATTGGTGTCCCAGACACTTCAATTTTTAAATTTATCTGGGGCTGGAGTTCGAAGTTTCACAGTTTAAAAAAGGTTAAATAGCAGAATTAGCAACACAGAGTCAGCAATTTCAGGAATTGCCCCTCACTGGGGCATGTGAGGTAACACATTAAACCCTCAGATAACAAAATACTGGCATTGTCTGATGTTTAAGTTCTCAGAGCCCAAGGCAGCCCCTGTAAATGGAGGCCAGGTGAAATTTAGATTAGTAAACTCAAACTATATTTCCTAGAACTTGAGCATGGGCTGATCCACAAGCATCTTCAGTTACCTGATTTATCTCTATGTTTAAACATTTCAGCTGCCTGCCTAAAATATTTATGGAGCTACACTCACTGCTTTGTTTTATGCGTATATGTTGAGAAAGGGTATAAAGCCAGTATATTTGATTAGTTTGCTGTGACAGCTGAAGAGATAATATCTCAGTTGTGCAGCTAACAAATTATAAAACCTGACTTCTGGAACTTGTATCTCATGAATAAAGTAGATGCTGAATTGAGATTTACTAAATTGTGACAAACACAGCGTTACACAAAAGAAGCTTGGATTCAAATGTCTAATGATGCTTTCAGATTAAGAACCTTGCAAACTATTAAAAAACCTCTCAGCTTTGTATAAACAAGGGTTAAGTCCTAAATGAAGCACTTTTGCTAGTGAAAAACATCAGGCTTGAACAAAATCCAGTTCAACACCATCCTACAGCATAATGTCCCAAACCAGGAGAACTCGCAAGTCAGCATTCAATTGGAACTAGTTTCCACCTGTAAACTCCATGAGGCTGTTTTTATGAGGAAGATGTCCAAGAAAATAATCCATAAACCTGATAAAACTCTTCATATGTAATTGAGAGAAGCTACTCACATCTTGCTCTGCCCCTGAGCATTCCATGGTCATTTCCAGCTAGCGGCTAACATAAGAACTGGAACCCCTGGCTTATGTTCAAGATCCCTTCTGAGCTGGGTGGCAAGTCTGTGGTCATTTTAAGTCTTTTGGAATCAAAAAAGGATTTTTCCCCCCAGATTTGATCTCTTCTATTTCCCACTGGAATTACTATACACTGTCCTTTATTAAGGAAACATCTGGACCCAGCTGTGCAAGGATTGTATTTGATGAGCAAAGGTCCATAACAAAGAACACACTCCTGCAGATGTGATAATTTAGGGCTTGAAACCTTCACTCATAGAAATGCAAACTGTATACTCACTTTGGATGCCTGATGTCTGGAAGGGAACGATTCAGAGAAATTTTATCACTCACAAAGATATTAAAGCCATTTTCCCTGTATGCCTGGTCCACTCGCTCTGCATCAGTCATTGGGTAAGGTTTTCCCTGTTCTCCATTTCCTGTGGATAGACAGAAAGCAAATACAGATCATTACTGCTAATTAGTGCTTAACGGGCCAGAAACTAATCCATATAGCAAAAAAAAGAGCATCTTATAGTCCTTTGAACATTCCTTTATTAGTTTTGTGCTCTGTGTCATATTTAGCACTGGGTCAACCATGTCAATTTAACAATTTTATCTGATAAGCAGTTTTGACACAAACCACTCAGCTGGGCAAATCATAGAAGTTAAAAGTCTTCCTTCTAACCCCAGAAATAGGTGAAGGGGTTACAGCAACGCTGTGGAGGATCTATAGAATGCCTTTTGTTTCACAGGGGGAAGAATCCATATGGTTTGAGTACCTCAGCACTGCTGGAATTCTCAGCACAGATGGATTTGTGCATTTACAACCTGAGCTCTTGCACGGAGGGGCAGAGCCCTTGCAAACACACAGTGCAAAGCTGTGACATTCAAAATGGGCCCTTATTTGCAACGCAAGACAAACCCCAGAACTACGGCATGGACTTGGCATGAATGTTGTAGTCCAAAATATTTTTCTTATTCTTCCTTTCTGGATCTCCCATTTTTGGGAGAGGTACATGCACACATTTTTTTTTTTCTTCTTTTTTTGCAAGGCAGGGGTTAAGTTTCCTAGAAATCAATTTTCCACCTGTCATAAAAACGTCAAGATTTAACTGATACATTATCACCTCAAAATGGCTATTGTGGAGCCGGGAAAAAAGGAATTTAATTTGGATTAACACAGTTAAAAGATTAACAGATGAATTGGCTTTAATGTTGCATCATGTCAAGAACATCACCTTGTCCCTAAAGTCGAACAAGTTGTTCTACACTCAGCCTACCAAATAAAATCAAACTAAATTACAATCGGTATTAAAACATTTTATAGCAATCTTACATACCTACACGCTCAGAGTCCCTCCTTATGGCTTCTTTGTTATGCCAGTCCTTTTTCCTTTGTCCATCAGCAGAGTAAGGGTCTTTCTTTTGCCTCACGTATGATGCCTTTTAAACAAAAAATTGGATATATAATGAATACACAACAAATGAAACATTTCCTTAGCAGCCTCCCCTTCCTGTAAGAGGAAATTAAACATCTCCCTTAAGGCAGGATCATCACAAGCAAGTGGCTTTTAGCTGAAAGGGGTGAGGGAGGAAGAGAGTTTTGCTTGTCTCAGAACAGTACTTTATCTATGGCTGTTAAGTGATATTTTTCCAGGGCACCATCATGTATGCAGAACAGTATTTCTTAATCAGGGAATCTATTAAAAACTCCCATTTTCATTTTGAAAACATCCAATACATCTTACAGCCTTTTTGTTAATTAAATAGGATGTAATGGGAGACCTATTGCAGGATCATTATTAATGAGACGCTACTACACGTGAATAAAATCAAAATAAGATTTAAAAGGTCATTTATTAAGACTCTTGCTGCTGAACCCAATTAGAGCTTCTATATCATTATGTTGTTCTTGAAATTCAAAAGCCACGGGTGCTTTGAAAACAAGTCAGCAAATGAAGATCCTCAGTAATCCAATGTCTCCAGCTCACCTCTGACTGCACAGGCTGGAGACTCACATTTGCTGAAGGAAAGAGGTTTTAGAGAGGCACTGCAAAAGCCTCATCGATCCACAGCATAGAAGAGAAGGCAAGTGCAGCCCCAGAGCAGCAGAGCTGCTGAAGAACCACACTCCTGTCATGGAAGGGCTGACCTGAGCTCACCAAACACAAATACCAAACTAATTTGCTTAGCCTGCCCTGTGATTATCCAGCTGTCCCATTAAACACCACTGTTCTGTAAATTCCTACCTGGTGATAATGCCACCCTTCTAATCATTCCCACTAAATAACCCACACTTGAGCACACTACTTTTCCGTGAAATTTTTGCCTGTTTTGCAAGAACAACTCTTTGCCAGTCCAGCTCACTGACCACCCTCCTCTCCAGCACACTCCTCTGCCAGGAGAAGTCCTGGAAAGCTCTCACAGACCAGAGTACCTCCGGGCCAGGAGAGTTTCGCCAACTTTCTGAGCACTAGGCTTGTGCACAAGTATCATCCTGGGCACAGGAGGAACTGGCAAGTCCGAAATCTCAATATTTTAGCTCTCTTTTTTCTCTTGTTTGTAGTGCTCGGGACTGAATGCACACTCCAGGAGAATCGCTGACAATGCCACTGTCCCTCCTGCCATTTTGTCTTGGATTAGACAAATATGCTAGGTGGAAAGCACTCCAAGCAGGTGCCTCCCCCCACAGCAGAGGTTTCTGGCACCCCTCCCCCCACAACACAGAATATCTCAGCCTAAAGTGGAAAGAACTGTTTAATTAACAGACCACACAGTGGAAAGGGAAAAGGGGAAAAGGGGTCAGAAAACCTGAACAAACAGCTGATGAGCTTAGTGTCCTTTTCCTCAGGTGTAGCTTCCCCTTTCCGGGGGAAGGGGGCCCCGAAGGGCTAGGTGAAGTTTCTCTGGTGGCTCCCTGGACGATTCTCGTCCGCTGTCCCCCGGGGCTCCTCAGGTTCTCAGATGAGAAAGCAAGTTGAAGAAAAGGGTCCAGAACGATGAAAAACAATCGCAGGGAGGAAAAAAAAACCAACCCAAGCAGCAGCCACACCAGTAGCACCAGCCACCAGCAGCAGCAACTGACTGAGCCAAAAAAAAACCCAGTGTCCCTTCCTTCTCACTCCCCCGGAGGAGAGCCGGGGAAAGTTTTCAAAACATCCCGCGCTGGCGGCAGAGCTCCCAGCTGCGGGACACAGTTAAAGCTACAGGACCATATTTCTGGTCAAGCATACAAAACGATAGGGAATACAAGATATCATTATGCCACCCCAGGACACATTTGCTGTGAGTCCACATGTGAAAATCCCTTAAAAACAGTTGCTCTGCGAACCCCACCCAGCACGGCAGAGGAGAGCAGGGCCAGAGTGTCCAGGACTCCATCCAAAAGGAGGAATACACAGTGCAACTCTGAGGCTAAGAGCACCCACTGCACATGGGGGAACACAGCACCCCATGTCAAACCCCTACAAAGTGAGCACGGAATTCAGGCACCATGGAGAGAAAGACGAAAACTGAGACTCACCAGCACAAAGACATCCAATCTCTCTAACAGGGCATTGCTAAGTCTTTAAATCCCACCTCTTCCTGGGACTTGGGCAACTTCAACTAGAATGCAGAGGCAGCTCCCTTCCCTCTGAACTCTAATCTGGAAACATCCCTTGGAAAACACCTATCCACTGCTGCAGGTACCCATGGGGATGGCTCTCTGCGCTGGTTTTGGCTGGGGTAGAGTTAATCTTTTTCACAGTAGGCGGGCAGGGCTGTGATTTGGGTTTGTGCTGGAAAGTGTTGATAGAACAGGGATGTTTTCGTTACTGCTGAACAGGGCTTACCCAGAGTCAAGGACTTTTTGCTTTGCCCTCTGAGGGGAAGCTGACAGTGGATGGGGAGCTCAGGGGACACAGCCAGGACAGCTGACCCCAGGGACATCCCAGACCATGGGGTGTCACACTCAGCCCATAAAGCTGGGGGAAGGAGGAGGGAGCAGGGGTTGTGTTTGGAGTGATGGCATTTATCTTCCCTGCTTTCCTGGGGAAGGCTGAACACCTGCCCACGGTCAGCAGGGAATGGATTCCCTGGTTTGTTTTGCTTTGCGTGGTTTTTACTTTACTTATTAAACTCTTTCTCTCAACCCGTGAGTTTTCTCATTTCTACTCTCCCAATTCTCACCCCACCCCACGGCGGGGGCGAGCGAGCGGCTGCGTGGGGCTCCGCTGCCATCTGGGACACAACCACCACACATCCCTGCTCAAATACGGCACGGATCTCGAGCTGTCCTCCACAACAGCTCCCAGCAGACAGGAGGGAAGCTGGAAATACACCCCAAAGGATTCACACCAACATCTCCTGAACCCTCTGAGGGAAGCCAGGCTGGGCTGTTGCAGGAGGGGCATCGCTCACCATGACACAGCTGTATTACCAAAGCAGCAGCCTAAAAGCCATAAAAAAAGCACTTGCAGCCATCCCTGCTCAGCGTGAGCACCCCCAGGCTCTGGGCTGGAGTGATCCTTGTGTTTGTGTGCTCAGTGCAGGATAATGTGCACAGGGAAGTAAATTTTCTGCGCAGCTTCAAGCCATTCTTCAGAGGGGTCAGTAATGTGCATGTAAACATCCTCAGAGCAAGCAACAACCTAATGCAAGCCATTTAAACCCTGAGATAGAGGGAAGGCAGGCAGCAGCACACCATCCTCCAGGGCTGTTAAAACAAAGGAAAACAAAAAAAGAAAAAAAAAATCCCAGAGACTGCCACTGTATTACACACAGTACCGATCAGGCAGATAGACAGGAGAAAGTCAAGCACATAGATGTATTACTTCTCTCAGCCCCAGATAAATTTACACACAAAAGCATCTATGAGCGGGGTTAAGCTAACCCTGTCGAGGCCACACATGACAGTAATTTGTAAACTTTAAATTAAGCAAGAGGGAAAACTGTGAAGCATACACATCAGTTATTCAGACCTCTCTGAACTGCAGTGTGGGATTTCAGACGTACACGGAATAAAAGTTATCCATTCTAAAGTCCTGGGGAACAGGCTCTGTACAGCTCTCAGTCTTGGAGACTTAAAAGGATCAACACTTGTTCATGTTGGCATCGACAGAGTGAGATGAGGACTGTGCAGGGTGAGTCACTATCAGCTCCTCTGCCTGCAGTGCTCACAGTGTTTCTGTCTCGTAGAACCAACACCAAAAGAGATTCATTCACACAGGACAAACACAACATAAACCTCCAAGTGGCTTTTAGAGCCCTGAAGGGTATACAGAGCTCCAGGTCACTGCAGTCATGCTGCATTCTGGAGCTTTCTTTGGTCTCGGGCAGAGAAGTTACCTTAGTTCATCCAACACTGGAATTCCCCACTAAATTCAATTCAACCTGGGTAAATGTTAAGAGGTTAGGATATTTCTAACTGTATCCCTTGCAAGCAAACACACAATGCTTACACTGGTTTTACAGGTTGCTATTAAAACACCGTAACTGAAAAGTCTGCTGTGAGTCACTGACAAGTTCTGTCAACATTGTCTAAACACTAATTTTAAAGTGACTCTCAGTGCTAGAAAAGGAATATCTGGGTGACCTTGCCAGCCCTCACCATCCACACAGCCCTGGAGGGAAGCTGTAGCTGGAGCAGCCTGATCAGCATCGTATTTCTGCTTAAGAACCACACTTTCAAGACCAACCTAATTTCAGCAGACTACCCAAAAAAGTCAGCGTGAATGATAAAACATTTGCCTTCCCCCTCCTCGAGTGCAGTTTTCATCTCATGCCATCACTATCAGCAGAGCTGTGTGGAAGGTTGTGGGCATGATGCCACCACGGGCAGAGGGAAGATGTGCACATATGTCCTCAAAGTCCCTCTCACTGGGAAAATGGGCAGGTTGCTGACATTGATGTGATCTTGGAAGCTCTTTTCCTTTTTTCTTGTCATTTTTTTTTCCCCCCTTCCTCTTTGTAAAAGATGTCTGAGCTCTAGAAATCCAGACACAGCATACAGGGACCAGAATATTGCTTTTTTTAGTGGTTTCCTTCAGGGATGCTGCATGGGATTTGACTCAATTATGCAAATTACATAACTTGATGATACTCCTTCAACAAATGCTCTAGACTGTGATATCAGAGCAATCTGCAAAACACAGCAAGTTTCCTAGGACTGACTTTTGCTTTAACTCTTAAACAAGCATCTCATTTATGGGGAGCTAAGTCATCTGTGTAATGCTGTATTTCATCTCAATTTCCACTCTTATCCTAATTTCTCATTAATTCTAGCTGCATACTAGGAGGCAGAACATTTTTGTCCAAACCCTTCACCATATCCCCGCTCATGTGCATTTTATCTGTGGAATGCAGCGACCATTGTTTGAACACTGCCACTGCCAATTCTGCATGGTTAGGGTAAATTGACATTATGGATCTGGATTTCTAACCCTATAAAAGAGGTCAGCAGTTTTCATTTTTGCTCTGCTTTCACTTTGCAAAAATACAGGTTTTTTTAAATAGGCCATTGTAAACAAGATATAAAAAGCACATTTTAAAGCGCGAAGGCTTCATTATGATCATCTAGTCAGGCTATGTAAGTACACCAGCCATTGAATTCCATCCATTAACACCTACAAGAAGCCCATAAGTTCTATTTCAGCTCAAGCACATTTTCTTTTCCTTAAGAACTCTAAGGAGTGATTACTTCTCCGGCAATATCTTAAACTGTTCTCCTGCGTGTTTCCAGCCTTCATTTTTTTAAAACTGGAAATGAACTAAAGTAGAAAGGCATATTAAGCAATACATTGAAAATGGATTTAGACAGATTGCTGTAAATAAGCCCCTTCTGTTGTCTACCACGCTGTTACTTAACGCGCCGCCAAAGCAAATGATCAGCGTTCAAACAGCAAATGCACAAAAATGGAATTTTAATTTTTTGTTTAATCACTATTTAGTGTGCCTGGTTCCAGCCAAAAAAAAAAAAAAAAAAAAAAAGAAGTGTGGATGGAGACATGAGCCAAGAGTTTCCTACACAAGAGGAAAAAAGATCTGCTGAAGCATATACATTAACCACAATGCTGTACAGATCTCAGACCCTGTTCAAGCATTTGTTTTGCTGATTTATTATTTTCTTTCAAACCAAGAAGCTATGATCAGACCCATGATCTTTGGAGACAGTGTCAGAGAGTGTACCTGCTCCACCCCAGATGTCTTCATTTACCCCTGCACCTCAGCAAGTCTATTTTGCACTTATATCCTACAACATGATGGTAAAGATGCCAAAACTATTCAAGAAAAGCAACAGGGAAAGGGAGAGCAAATAGGAACTATTCCTCTATTTATTAAAGGAACTTGCAACCTGAGGTGAACTTGGTGGAACACTCAAGAGCACACGCTTGGGTACAACCCAGTTGTCACATTCTGAGACATGGCAAAGCAGAAATAGAAAACATCTATAGGCAGATTCTCTCCAGTCCCCCAAAACCTACAATAGCTGAGGTGTTTCAGGAAGCAAAATGTGAGGGAAGCAGAAACCAGGAGGAATCCTCCCTCTCTCTGCAGCAAGCAGCCCAGGTTTTAATGATCGTGGGACCATCCACGCCAAATGCTGGTAACCTTTTCATAAATAAATAGGTAGCAAAACGTTACTGCACCATGAAGAAACGCAATTCCTTTCTTGGTTTGCCAGAGCTCTGTTCTGCATTGAACAACAAACTGGTACAGCACTGGCGCAGCACAAACAGCCTCCATCCTTTGTGCTGGCAGGACAACAGCTGAGACTTTCAGATGAGCTAATGAAAAATAAAAATATCACCAACATCAGCTGGAGGCTGCTCCTGGGTCAGGAAGCTGAGCATAACCTCAGTCAATCAAAGCTCCTCATTTACTGGAACAGGAGGCAGCACACTACTAGAAAAAAAAAGCTGCTAAAAGCCTGTTGTGTGATCTACCCAAGTGTTTTCAAAAGGTTAATTTTTGAAGCTATTTCAGTCCATAAAAAATTTAAAAGGTACATTAACATAATCCATACCTTCAACATTTCAGGAACTATTAAAAGGCAACGCAGTACTAAATGGCACCACATCATGCAGAATTTTTAAGTGCTTGCAAAGACAAAAAAGCCAAGCTCATCTTCACAGCTTGCTGGGACTCACACCCAAGCAACAGGTTTGAACCAGACCTGAAAGTTTCCCACATTATGCAACACCTGGCCATTTTTCTTTCCTACCTGTAACACCAGGAATACTGAAATTCAGATCCATGCTTTGTTCCTGAGATAGCCAGGCTTTGGAGTATGCAGGCTTTTAGCTGACACTGCTTTTCAGTGCAGAAAGCTTTGTATATCAAGCGCTAGAACAGTACCTGTTTGAACTGAAACTCCCCCTATCCCTTTAAATTCCTTCAGTTAACCATTTTTATTCAACACAAATTGCTGAAAACCCCCCTCAGCACCAAAAAAAAAAATAATCTAGCAAAAAGTCCTGGTTCATCAGTGGATTAAAGTCTGCAGGCATCAGCTGAGGACAGTGACTTGACATCCAGCTTAGTCATCTACCTCTACCAAACACCTCACACTTTGTTCTTTGCTTACCTTTAGATACAATATTATGGTTTTGTGATGTGTGCTGTTCTGAACTTACTGTTTGACTAATTCAGCCCAGGTCTGCAGAGGCACAGCACCTTCCAAGGTCAGCACAGAGCACCAAGCCACGAGTTCTTCCCTGAATTTAAGCACATCTTGTGATAGCACAGCACTTCCAGTCTCAGACTTTCAGCTGTTAAAACCCCAGCTGGCCTAGTTTCAGAATTCATTTGCCCACAACAGCTTTCTCATCTTTTCTGCTCACTAAAACGTTTACAGCCCTTTCCATCTACAGAACGGCTCCACCTCCCACGCTGAGCCTGGCTCAGGAATCTGCTGAACACCGTGGAATAAGCTCCTGCAGGCATTTCATTGGGGAAAACCACCTTGCTTTCCCCTCAAGCAATAAGAATATCTCTCTGACCTTGCTCTAAGATACAGCAACACTTGATAAAATTCCCAAGGAACACATCACGCCCTGGGCTCCCCTCTGGTTGAGATGGAGACCAACCCATTGCTCACCTTGCCCGAGGTACAGCATCCAGGAGGGGATCGGACAGCAAACACACAAAATGAAGATGTAGACAAAAGTAATCTCTGAAATGCCACTCCAAATGAGATTACCCCTCCCACCTTCCCTTTCTGCTTTCCAGCTTGCTGGAAACCTAAAACGAGATGAGCTCTCCCAAGGAGCCAGGGTACATTTAGTGTTTTATCACAGGTCCTTGAGCTGGTTTTGGACTGCAGCTCCTGGCAGAAGGGACACAGTTTGTTTTCCACAGAATCTAGTGTTAGCTGAAGCTGTCTTAAATACAACCTTACATTCACAGAAGGAGGGAGCAGGCTGGTTTGGAGGTCAGTTTGAGAAGTGACCATTTGAAGCAGACACCCACACTCCATTTAACACAACTGACCAGCCAGAAGTCATAGTGGCTTCCTATAAGGACACACTTTGGAGCACTGTTTCTGAAATCTGACTTTCCAGCAAGACTTACAGATGATGTTGCATATGCAGAAATACTTGAATAATCTGTATTAAGATTTAATAAAAATGCAGGATACAAAACCTATTAATTCCATCTTTTTGGTGAATTCCCTGTACCCGAGCTATAAACTCTAGATCAGATTATAGGAATGTTAAGCCAATCAAGGTCTGCTCAGATGAACACAACTTCCAAATATTTTATACACAAGCACAGAAGCAAACCCTGTATCATATTAGCAGAAATCTCATTAAAAATACATCACAATGAGCATCCTGAATATCCTCAACACAAATACTACACAGAGGTGAAATTCCCAGCACACAAGCAATACAAGATGACAACTCGGGTGGTGCCGCACCCAGGTGGACCTGGCAAATGCGTGACTGCAAATTTGACTTAGTTCAGTTTACAGAAAAAATGTACACCATTTTTAACTATGTGAATGATGAAAAACTATGGCAATTTGTGCCCTTCACACAATGGAATTCACCTCTTTGGGTACCAGGTCCTTGGGAAACTGTGGTACAAGTCCTGGCATAAATTGGTGTAACTGGTATGAAAAAAGAAACAAAACAAACAAACAAAAAAACCCAACCCAAACAAAAAAACCAAAAAACAACAACAACAACAAAAAACAAAAAAACCCCCAAAACCAAAAAAAAAAAAAAAAAAAAGGCTGCTAATGCTCCAATAATCTCTGAAGCAAGGACAGGACAGAATCTACCAGCTAGACATGCAAAGGAAGAATTCTTAGTACTTTCCATACAGACAGACATTTCAAGAGAAAAACAGTTCATTTTGGGGTTTACCAATGTGCAAAGTATACTATTTTATACTACATATAAAATGCAATTTTAATTTTTTGTTTAATCACCATTTAGTGTGCTTGGCTCCAGCCAAAAAAAAAAAAAGCCCTACACTTTGTGATAAAGGCACAAGCAAGACTGTACTAGAACATGTTTTCTGAGGTAAGACGAGCGAGGCAGTTTGAAAGCTTGCCAACAGTTATAGTTCATAATAGTAAACAGAAATGCTCAGGATTTTGCCCAAAAAAGCAGGCAGAGCACCATAAGGCATCCATAAGCCTGACAGAGCTGCTGCAGTCTGCAACAGCTGACAGTGTAGATCAGATATTTACCTTTCCTCATGGAAATTGGGCTGCTGCCAAACTTACACAAACAAAATTCAACGGCACATTATGGAAGGTTTGATGCCTGGTGAGGGGCAAAGATTTGTCAGCATGCAGAGTACACTGGCAGCAGAAAGGTTAATACTGCTCTTCTGAAATCTCCAAGAAGGTAAAAAAAGACCCAACATTCAGTGCTATGGAGAAATATATTCAATCCATACAAAACCTACGTGACAGATATGACTCAAACACTGGAATAAGAACCTTAGCTGCCACTTTATTGTGTGCCAGGTACTGAGAATGTGTTTTATGTCAGCAGACACAGTGCTTCCCACAGCAAGTTGAGTATCATGCTTAGAAACTGTTTCTTCCCTGATGAATTTTGAAAGCTACTAGGGAAAAAAAATTCAAATCTTTATTTTAGGGTTTTTTTCTTGAACCTTTACCCATCATTAGGAGTTACACATAAAATTAATGAAATATTTGAAATAACAAGGTATTTGAAAAGTTAGAGCCAAAAGCAGAGGATGTCAGAACATCTAGCAGGAGCATTCAGCAGCGCAGGGAATGATCCCCAGACATGCTGTGCCAGCTCACCTTGCTCAGCAGACCACAACTGCAGTTTAACCCTAAACTATCCCTGGAAGTGTAGACAGGTGACACAATAAACACCCAGCTAAAAGGATTTAGGGAGAACTTAAGACTTCAAGAGGCCTACAGATATTTTCAGAGTGTACTCTTTCCCCACCCATCTCCTGCTACCAGGAACAATTATCCTGCCTACATAATACTTACACATATCTTGAACCAAATAGTTCCCACTAACTCCAACAAAGCAAAAAGAATCACAAGCATTTTTCTATTTTATTTTCCCCACTCTTCAGGCAGTACCTTCAGTGCTCACTTGCCTTGCAGACACTGGGAAATCAACAACCACTCTGACAGCTTTAGTTTAGGAAAAAAAAAAAAAATCATTGTTTTCAATAAACTTTTACTATTACTTCAGGTGGTGCTCCAAAACAGGTTTGCTGCCTGATTCCCACCAACAGCATCAGCCTCAGCACAGCTTTTTCTTAGCAGCAATGCAGCAAAACCATGATTTTCTGGTTTTCAGCAACAGAACACCCCTATTTCCCTTTGAGCTCTTTTAAAAATTCCAAACTAAATTCCTTACCAACTTCTTGGCAAACTTGATGCTTCTTGACAGTGTTATGTCAAACTGAAAGCATCAGCACTAAAAAGCAACATTTAACAGGCCTCTTCTTCCCAAGGAGATATTTAACTGTTGCTCAGACAACTAGTATGTGGCATTCAGCAAATGCACAAGAATCCCAAATTCAGTCGTCAGCCTCTTCTAGGAAAGCAAGTCACCACTGAGGGGTGGCAGAAGTGATTCAGGTGTCACACACATCACACCTTTACAGGCTAAAAACCCACCAGGAACCAAAAGGGAAGGTTATCCCATGGGGAAGGTCATCCCATGGACAAATTCTGGGCACCTTCAAAAGAACTTGCATTTGCAGTAATGTTTGGAGGCTTCTCAGCAGTTAAAAGCTGACGTGCCAAGCACATGCACCCAGCGAGAGAGAGCGTCTACCACCCTTTCCCCACTCCTCCCTCCCCAGGGAAAGCGCTGGCAGAGCTCCCTGCGGCACTCCAGCTCCTGGGCACCGTCTGTGCATCATCTCACCACACTTCCCAACTCGGATGCTCCTCTCCCGAGCAAGCTGCTCCACTCTACCCCTTTCAAACACAGCGTGGAATTGTGAATATCACACGTCTTTATGCCTTCCCAAGAATTTTAACTGTCCACTCCTCCACCCTGGGGTGGGGTAGGGGTGACACAAGAAAGGATCCATGGAATCCACAATGGAATTCTGGATCTAGAGGCTAGACCCTGTGTAGGAGCACTGCTCTCTTCTAGAGATGCCCTCTAGTAGTGACCACTGAGCCTGGTTTGGGTGCAATAGAGGAAAATAGAGGCTGGAAAAATAAATTGGTTGGGTCTGGGAAGAAGCTGGTTGACAGTGTGAGGCTGCCTGTGGAAGGCAGATAATATTTCCAATAACTGAAAGATGCTGAGCACTTCTGGGGAATTGAGGAAGAGCAGGGCTGGGGATGCAGATATCAAAACACTGTGTATGTCTAAAAGGTGACAAATCACTTTTGGATGTCATCTTCAAAGTGACAAACAGCTGCTAACTACAGCAGTGTCAGGATTAAAAAGGAGGAAACAGGCAGCTTCTTTGTAGGAGAGGTAACAACCAGGAAAGAGAGGTGTCACTTCAGTGATGTAAAACTGAGCATACTGGGTCTTGTTGTTGTTAATATCCAAATTGGAATTCACTCAAATCTAATCAAAACTTACACATTCCGATGCAAACATTCAGGTCATGTGTCAAAACAATCTTTGCCAGAATCTTTCTAGACCCTGTAAAATTATCTATCGATTTCAATACTGGAATGGAAACCAGGCTCGTTAAATCTGCTGATGTTGCTAAGTAGTGAATGGGATTAAAATTCAAAAGCAGTCCTGACCACAGAAAAAAGCATCAAAAATTTAGAATACAATTCAAAGGGTAAAGAAGGCATTAACTGTACAAATGTGAGACTTCAATGATTTTTTATGCAGCTGTTCACCAGCTGTTCTATCATCATGACTATATGGAACTCTGTCCTGCTGTTTGAAAAAAAGCTAATTTCATCCTGAGATATTTACAAGAACATCACACAGAGAAAAATGCAAAATAATGGATGCTGATGAGGGAAGAGATGACTGGGCAGAAAAGGAAGGGCACGCATTACAAACAGCCCTCACACTTTTCCACAATGCTGCATGAAATTAAAAGTACCACATGTAATTATGGAAGAGGCTTTCTGACTACATGAGAAATTAATATATTCCATCTTGGGCCAAGAGGCAATTAGACTTTGAGGAGTTTCATTTCACCACAAGGATCTTAAGGGAGGTCTTTCCCTGGAGAATACTCTGAAAACACTGAATTCCAGAAATTTTCAGCGTCCACTTCCTGGATAGGGTTATGACAGCCTAACATGCTCATGAGCATCCCTCAGGCATCACATTAAAATACAGCACAATATTTTCTGTTTTCCTAGATCTATTCTAGCTCCTATAGCACAGTAGAACTACATTCCAAAGAAGCTGAATTATTTAGAACATTTACTGTCCTTCAGGGTCATTACAAGAGCGTAGAAGTTAGCCCTATGATAAAATATAAATTCTCTTCTCTACAGCATAGTCTGACCTCGCTATAATGAAGCTCCATGGGACTGAGAAAAATTGCTGTGCAGCAGGACATTCTCTGAAATACAGTTTTTGTAGCTTCTCATACCAGAATAAAGAAGTACCCAATTTGACTCGAACGTGTTATATCTGGTATTTTTATGAGTCTTGCTTCATATTGAAAGAATACTGCTTAAGCATCGACAAAAAAAGAGAAAAAAAAAAATCAATAAAGAAATAAAACGCATGGTTATACATGAGATGCAGCAGAGAATGACAGCTCCAAACTCCTCAGATTTGCTTAGGTGTTTGTTCTACCAAGTCTCATTAAACAGGAAAAAAGGATTAAGCTCCCACTGCTGGGACTGTTTCAGAGAGGGCAGGCTATTAGCAGGTCGTGTTAGAGAGCGCCTGACTAATTCATTGTATGTTCATCTCTCTGGAGTCCTCTGAAAATTTATGGTGTAACACCTCATGGCAAAAACAGCGCTGGCAAAACAGTGCTGCTGCTCAGCTCACACAGGGAGCTCCATTTTACCTCTTTGGAGGAATTCTGAAGGTGAATCTCTGTTCAGCCTCGTACAGAGTAGCATAAACTATTTTAAAGCCTCCTTTTAATGGGAACAGGGAGTGAGACACAACTTGTATCCTGGATTTTGTGTGTTCCCAGGACTCAAGGACAGTTGTTCTGGGAGTATTCAGGCAGTGCTCTGATGTTCCTTTTTAAGAGCCATGTTTGCTGGCTTTCAGCACAGACAAGGATGACTCTGCTGAAAGGGGTTATGGTTTAGGCTGTTCTGCACAATGTGAACGAAGCAAGAAGGGCCACAGCCTCTGCAGAATGATGTCCTACAGAAAAGCAATGGGAAGATCATGGGTGTAACACGCAGCATTTTAAAGAGGCTTTCAGAACAGCCTTTGTGACATTGGCAATTTTTTCCCTCCCTGAAGCAGCACAGATGTTTTGAAAATGGATCACTCTGAGCCTTAAGCAGCATTTCCAACTGTGGTGTGCAGAGAGGAGAGGCTCGCTCTGCTCTGACGTTTGTCTGCACGCACAGTTAACATCAGCCAGATTTCCTGAATTCTGTGACGTGGTTAATTCCAGTCAAACAGAACTGCTCTAACAAAAACTTCATCTACTTCAAGCTCTGTGGGTTTTAAACGCTCTGCCAGACTTGCACATCTGTTGAGTGGGGAAGTGACCTTGAAGGAGGCTGAAGAAACTGCTGGGAACAAAGAGATGCAATTAGTGATGATGAACTGGTCTTATTACCATAGAAGACTGAAGTTCAAGTCTTGATCTGTGTCGTAAGTGTAGAATCAATCTGATTAATTTTGCCAATAGCCATTCTTCGGAAACCATTTTTCATTACTGCCCAAGAAAGTGCTCTGACCTGAGGAGTGAGAGCATTAACGAGAGCATTTTGGGGCAGCCAACACTACCTGAGACCTGTTGCCCTTCAGATCCATGTTCTGACCACAGAAAGCTTTCACAGAGATCCGTTTTGCTCACGACAACAGCCTGTTTCATCCACACTCCATGCAAGGACTCTTAAAAGCCCTGCCAATGCTGGAGTACTACTAGATAATAATTCCAGACTAAGATAATGGGCATGGGGGCTCCTCCCTCTCTTCCTGCAAGTCAAAAAATAGTTTTTCATTCAGGAATGATTTTGAAGGAACTATATCACATATACAGATGCAGCCACACAGCCTATCACAAGTTTTTATCAGAAGTGACAAGCTCAAAGCATGAACATTACAACATCTTAAAACCTTTCAGCATAAAAGAACAGCTAAAAAGTCCTGAACGACTTTGCTCAGGAGATGGACACCGTGTGTGCTCCATCTGACCTTACTAATAATCACTCAAGCTTCAAATCTGCTACTAAAGTCTCCGTTGTAAGCAATTATTTGCCTCTGTGCAAAAATGTTCATTTCATGCTCTGTAAACACATCTCCTTGTGAAAGACCAGGCTGCCCATAAAGATTGCTTCTGACAGCCTGCTGACCATCTCCTGCAGCAAAAGCCTGGAGCATCTTTCGGAGGCAGAAACATCTGTTCTCCCCTCCCAGAGAAGAGAACATGTTTACAGGTGAGCCATGGACAGTGACCTCGACAAAAGGCAGCTGGAGAGTGTTGGCACTTAAGTAAGACAGAGCAACTTGGCACTGTAAAATTAAAGAGAGCAGCAACTGCTTTCAAGTAGCTGTAATAATTTGTCATAGCATTTAATCAACTAACCTCTTGTGGAAAACATCATCTCTGCAGTACTGCTCTCAGGGAAAGGATTCACGGATGAGACAGGCTGTGGTAAGAACGATTGCTTTTTGAGTGAAAATGGAACTGCAACAGGAAGGGTGGTTGCCAAGCTTCAGGCAAAAAAGCACCACACTAGTTACCAAAACTAGCAGTAATAAGCAGGCAGATTATTTAGCCCAAACCACAGTCAGCCACACCTCATCCTGTGAGCAGTCTCTCCCCGTGAGATCATGAAACATGATGCTACATGGTAAGCGTTTTTTGCCCAACATTAGTCTGAATCCCAAATCCATTACATACAGTGCTAATTTTGGGTGTCAGCACATGCAAGATCACTGGGAGACAAGCCACATATTTTTAAGTAATATTAAAAAAAAAAAAAAAAGGAACTGTCTTCCCAAAACGCAAGCAAAATGCTAGATGTGGAAGTTACCACCTTTGCTAGAAAGGCAAGAGAATCATAAATATGCCAGACATTTAATGCATGGAAACAAGTCAACTTTGAATAATTATATGCTATTAAGAGATGCACACTGAATATGGACCCAGATCACTTCATAATTCATATCTAACACATACTAAAAGTCAGCCTTGGTATTTCACAGCAAGCTGCCAACCAGAGTGGTCTTTCAGATGCATCAGAATTCACTTCACCATGCAGACAGAGCAATGAAATGCTTTCACCCCTCCTCAGCATCCACCTCAGAGAGAAGTGCCACTTCTCTCTCAGTACCTCTTCACAGATTAATTCAACCAGACCTATTTTCCCATGCCTCATGTTATAAAACACCCTAGAGGCCACACATGAAGTGAACTAGTCTTTTTTATTTCTAAGAACATCTCTTGAAACTTGAAGTAAGCAAAGAGACTTCAAGATTTAAGTGTCCATATGATGCTCCCAGATAAGGAAATATTTATGTATTTCCATAAATTTATCACTGTGCAAAGAGGCAAGACAAGTTCACCATCCCAAAAAGCATAAGTCAGAGCAGTTGGCTATTATGAATTATAAAAGCAAAAAGCTCAGATAAATGTCAATGTTTCAGTAATCCCATTTAGGACAGCTGCTCAGAAGAGCCTACGTAGGACTGGATTTTCACAAATTACATTAAGAGGAGGGAGGACCATAACACTTACTGTAATGAAGAGATGTCAATCTTGCCAAAAAGTAGAAAGTAAGATTCTTAATACATACAATTTAGTGGAATTAGTTTCCAATTCGCATAACAAAACAAAAATCAAGGCTGCTCTGTACTTTCAAGTAAAGCTAATCTTAGACTGATAAATCCTGACACTTTTGTCCACGGTCTGAAGTAAATCCTTGCAAATTCTTTGAAGAGGTGCGACCAACAGTCTTTCTGCCCTACACAGCTGCGCAAAACCAGTTTGCTGAATTACACTGCTATTCTACACCCATCATCTTCGGAAGCAAAGCTCAGTTTAAAGGCTTTTTTCCTGTTTTAAATCCAGCTTATCTCATCGATCTGCTTGCAGTAAGTCCCCATCCAGGGCTGCACCAGCGCAATGGAGGGGAAAGTAAGCCGGAAAATGGGGACAAGATCATCAAATTGCCTCTATTACTGAGACAACCCCTGTCAAAGCCCTCCTTAACACGCCCTGGGTTACTGGATCATTATTTTTCAGGCAGCAGAGTACATTCAGGCAACTAATTCACTCTTCTTCCTGCCATCTCTACCACCCTGAAAGTCAAATTCACACTTTCATACTTCCTCATACAGGAACATCTATCTATCAAACTCCACCTCCCCCTAATTTTTAGGCTTATCAAACCAAAGAGGTTAAAAGCCTTTTAAAGCAGAAAGCTGCTTCTGTAAAAACAGAAGGGAAACCTCAGTGCCAGCCTTAAAGGAATCAATAAATAATTATTAGTAGGTGGGAAATTCCACACATTTTTGTCTTAGTACACCTATTTTAACATCTCCAAACAGCTGGATCTAATTAGTTGCTGCAATTTAAGCCACCTTCCCTATATAAAACTTTGAACAGGCACTTGCTTTAGTTTCCAGAACTGCATCAAGCCTGTGTTAACATTTTAATCTCAGTGACAGCCAAAGAAGAGCGTGATTAAACAACAACTCCACAGTAACACCGTTCTATTTAATCTTCTTTGCAAGCTTCAGAAAGATCATTGCATTAAAAAAACAAAACAAAACCCAAAAAACCAGAAACAACCCAATGCTCATGTAGTTATAAAAGCCTTCATCACTTAATCCTCTATCCTCTGTAAGAACTTTCCTGACTGTCTGGAACACTTTCTGTAGCAGCTCTCACTGCAGTAAGCTGAACATTTCCTCCAAGAGGGGGAAACGATGAAGAAACTACAGGACATGATGGGTGACATGGGAAAATCAAATACTTTAACCTCCAAAATTCCTTTCAATGCATTTTAAAAAAGCAGTAGTTGTTTCGAACAAGCCAAGATATTCCACTTAGACCATAGAGATGAGAAACCACCTCAAATTGCTTCAAGTTAAATAGAAGCCAACTTTCTGCTAGCTTCCATCAAAGGTAGGATCATTTTCTTTTCCTTAAGAAGACGCAAGCCAAAGTTCATAGCTGCTATGGATTTCAGCGTATTTAGATCAATCTTCTGAGAGCTGCATAAAAATACTGCGTGTTTTTGATTGATGTTTCAGAAAATGAACTGCGGCTTTTCCTTTAATCAGAAATGTCAGGGATTCAGGCTCCATACAGAGTACAGAAAAGGGACCTCTGAGCATAAGCACATTCGGACAGCTGCAGCTGAGGGGCATGTACTATCTTTGAGATTTTTTCTGATGAAGTCATGGCAAGAAACCAGAGTAAGCTCTAGAGACAGTGGAAATACCCTGAGTGACAGGGGGAAAGAACTTCCTTGTGGCTCAGGTGAGCAATCACTAAGAAAAGATTCACATTATGAACATCAACCTTCAATGTATAAACTTTGTTAGTAGTAATTTGTAAGCCAAGAAAACATGTCCACCTCAAAGCATGCAACCAGTGGCTCTGGAATCTAAACCCAGCTGAAGTTCTCCTCCTTGCCAAGGATTTTATATATACATTTTCTGATTTTCCAGTCACTACACAACTGGAGAGTACCAAACCAAACCTCTGCCTGAATGTTTCATTTGTTACAGCACATCAACACAAAGACCCATTTAATGTTCCTGTACAAACAGAATCAGACATGAAAACTTCTCCTCTTTGCCAGGCACCAGTGAGAGCCTTTGTTCAGCTGCACAAGAATTCAGTGTAGCCAGCTCATACTTAAAAATCAGCGTGCGGCAGCGAATGTTCGCCATCTCTGAGCGTGGAGAGATTTGCTGGGGGGATTATATCTAAGCAGTTTTAAACACTAATGTGAAATAGCAAAATCCAAATCATTAGACCTGCATTTGCTGGGCTCGGCTCCCGCCCAGGGCACTGTGCCACGTCCCTCCCAGCAAGGCATGCAGGGCCCGGCTCAAGCACTTACCCATTGATGCCTCCGGCCCTAATCTGCTCTTGGAATTGCTCCCCAGTGCCAGGCAGACTCCAGGGATTCCAGTGAGCACAAGCTGGCTTATATTTAACCGGACCAAAGCTGGAGCGAGGAGATTCCCTTTGGTCACCCTGTGTGGTACAAACTAGGTGCATCATTAACCTTTTATACATATAATAAGTGCGTAACTTGTTCTGAAATACCTTTTGACCAAAACAGCTCTCACACACACACACACAAAAGAAGTTAAGGATAACACTTCAGCAATCCCCATTTTCCTTCAAAACTTCAAAAACATTTTGGGCAAAACTCCCAATAAAATTTCAAGCGATCAGGACCACCTTTACTTGGTGAACTGTTAACATATGAACAATCCCTATCAGATGCAGTGCCTGTTTGGCACATCCCTGCCTGAAGAGGTATTTCTCCTACCCAGTTTTGAGCCTGCAGCCTTTACTTGCTCAGCCTGTCCCCCTTAGGACACATCCTTCCTCTCCTGTGCCGACCTGAGAACTCACAGTGCTGCATATGGAATCACACGTTAACGAGGTATCCACAGCAAAGCACAGATATTTTCCCACTCTCTCTCAGGGTATGGAAAAATGAATGTGAGTGGTTTATGCAGCGATGAATCAAGCTGTCTGAATTTTGCAAGTCAAGGACATCAGATGCAATTCCCATGTCAATATTCGTATGGTCCCTCTCTCCCCACAAAGCCACACATCTGATATGCAAGCAACATTTTGTATCCCATATATATGTGAAGATGTCCTTCTGCGTGATTCAAAGGATTCAAAGCTATGCAGAAAAGACACGAAGCACAAAAAAATTTCCTTACTTAAAGCTATTTACTTTAATCTTGAACAGAGTAACTGAAATATCACAAAAGTTTCTGTAGCA
The DNA here is from genome assembly GCA_013397895.1 of Origma solitaria. Classification (NCBI taxonomy): domain Eukaryota; kingdom Metazoa; phylum Chordata; class Aves; order Passeriformes; family Acanthizidae; genus Origma; species Origma solitaria. Next base: position 2,985,504 of record VZRL01000238.1, on the reverse strand, counting down.
GAGGGCCATGCCATGTTCACTGATGCACAAAACAACATTTCCAGATGCTTTAATAAACACATCAATATTTTTTTTTTTGCCTTAATGCTGAATAGTTGTACACCTGTTAAAAATTTCAGGTCAGCATTTAGTTATATGCCAAAGTACCTTTTCAAGCGTCCACCCTCCAGTATTAACAATAGAGAGCCAGTAAATAACACACTGTGCAAGACCATCTGGGGCAATATTTGTTCCAGTCTCCACGTGTGTCTTGACTAACATCTGTGCCTGCCTCACAAAAGAATGTTTGCAGCTAGCAAATCCCCCTGAGAAAGGCAGAAAGTAAATTTTCTTGATTCAGACACTGAACATTTAATTCCTAAAACTTTATTTTCAACATTTCCTCGGCATACAGTGCATGTAATATTTAGAGCTGCTGGCTTCCAGGAGACATTTGTCAGAGCCCATTTAGAAGCGATAACGTCTAAAACATCTGCAGCTGGTTATAATGCATCAGGAAAATAAAGTTGTCTGGCCTTAGTACCGTGCCAGTGNGGAAAGAGAAGGAAAAAAAAAAATCAAAACCATATGTCTGCTCTTAGTTTAGTCTCAGGCGATCTATATTTTATAAGGTAAGTTACCATTAATATTTAAACTCCTATGAATTGAATTCGACTAATTGGACTTCTTGGGTTTTTATAAAAATGCTTTAAAAAAACAACCCCTTAAAATTCCCCAAATCCAGCTGGTTTTGATTGTACCAATCAAACATCCATAATCTTTCTGGTAAGAGGAGTAAGCCCCAGAAGTTATCATAAAAGTGCCATGGCTAAAATATCTCCCTTGGCTTCTCTCCCAGAAATAAGTTTCCTGCAATTGTTTTATTCAGCTTATCACCATTATGGGTGTATGAAACGACATCCCTTCCCAAGTAATTTACATTGTGGGTTTTAAATTTAAACTTCATCGCAAACAAATAGTGGCTTACTGCTTCAAGGGAAGTACATGAGAGCAGGGATTTTAAATCAGTCAGAAACTCAGTTTTGACCCAGGTCTTCCACTCCCTCTGAATGAAAGCTGTTCAAAAAGGTGACAAGATTTTCCTGCTGCAAAGGTTCTTGAGCTGCTGTTCCTATGGCCCAAACAGGCATTCCTGAATGGAAAGGCTGAAGCCAGCTGAAATAACTTGAGTTACAGGCAGGCGAAAATGCTCAATTCAAACAGCAAATGTTCAGCACAATTTCGTGGCCACTGAGCAGAGCCCCAAGTCCCCAAGGACACTCCACCAGCCAGATCCAGAGCAGGAGCACTGGGAGAGTGATGTACTGCAAATGGAAATCCTCTAAACAAACACTGAACTTGCACTTCAGATTGCAGTGAAGGGGTCCAAAAACTATGTAAACCTTCCCCAAAAACTGCATCTTCCCAATAATTGTTGTTTTGTGGGTCAGAGAGCAGCAACTGTTCACACATCCGTGACACTGCTTTGTCTTTTAAATGCAAGCAGCTCTAAACTTAATTTTACCTCTGCTGCCCTGGAGAAAGCACCTCACAAACCAGGCATATCTGCAAAATATTCTCAAAACCAGAGCAGGAATAGAGCAGCAAGGTTTGTGCTAAAAACCTGACCTCTCTGGGTAAGATGTTCTACAAAGAAATTATCTAGCACAGTGATAGAAGAGGCTGAGCACAACATATTTTGCGTTCATACCTCCTGGGAAACTTAAGGGAGATAAACAGCCCTGTCAAACTTTGTTATCTTAGGAAAAGAAACATTTTTCTCAGCCCCATGGATTAATGCACTCACTGCCTTCAGTGCTCAGACTCTGATCTCAGTGCAAAGTTTGTAAGAGCTGCCTCCCATCCTTCTTTCAGAACACAAAAGACACTTAAAGATTTGTCTTCTGCTTCCAAGTGCTCCACAGCTGCAGAGTTTCCCAGTAATGCTTTTGCTGACTGACCCCTCAGCAGGCTTTCCCATTACTTAGCAGTAATTGCACAGCAAATATGGACACAGCCATCCATTCCCACTGCTGAACCTTTAATAAGGAAAGATAATTACGCAGCTTTTGATACACCAGAAGATTGCAGAGCAAACAGAAAACAATTAACATTTCACTTACTGTAAAAGATTTTGGGATGACGTACATGACAACGGTGCTCTCTTTAACCACGCATTTGTTTCCAGGCCAAGTTCTAACCTGACATGCTCTTCCAAATTCCAGTCAGAATTGGAACATCAACTTTATCAGCTCTTTCACTGCTGCTCACGGGTCTCAGTAGCAACAAAAACTGACAAGGTTCTGATTTTTTTTTTTAAACCAATTGCAACTTCATAAAACAGAGCAGCAAAATGCCAAAGCCAACTGCAAGCTCAGAAAGACACCTGTGCACTGATTTTATCTTGGAACCAGCACTCAGGGTTTTCTAACAGTGGCCAAGAGAAGGGGAGACTGATTATCATCTTGCAGATGTTAACTACACGTGCCAGGAAAAGGTGACAGCGCTGCTGAAGCCCCTCCAAACTACCTGCAAAATGCAAGGAAGAACATAATCTATGCAGAACTTGGATTTGCAAAGGAAGCAGAACCAGAGCTTCCTTACAAATGTATTTCAAGCTAAGAACTCCACTTTATTGCTACAGAAATCCACTTCCCTCCAACACACAGCCTTTTCATTTTGATATACAGATACTTCTAGTTGCAGTGTGCCTTTAAAACATTAAAAGCTGAATTAAAACCCACAGCAACAGCACTCAATCCATGTCAGTACATATATCTGAAGTCAGGACAGGGTTTGGTTTTGAGGCTCTAACCACTATTTTGGTGGCAGAGAACCATCTCTTCTCACAGACCTTGGCAGGAACAGACCCAGGACAGCACAACTTCTCTCTTTTTATCACTTGTCCCCTTCAGCTCACCTCAGCAGCACACTGAATACTTGCAGCACCACAGCTGGGTGAGCAAACTTGCCACACAGTGCCATTTTTCTGTATAATACAAAATCTATCATGTGTGATCACCCAGTTTTTTAAGAGCAGACACAGGTTCTGCAAAGGAAAACAAAAACACTTTAGGTGGCTGTTAGTCTACTGTCCTAGGCAGCACTACCTGCTCTGACATACACAGGGATTTTGGAAGTGCCCTCCCGGGAACACCAAACATTTATTTCCATCACTGCTAAAGAACCACAACTACACAACTGCAAAATCCTAAAGAGTGACTCAATAGCAGAGTCAGTTCACAAAAAGGCAAACTACAGCAAAAAACCCTAATCATCTGTTTATTTGAACTTATCTGCAACCCACAAGCAGCACAATATTACTTTGTAACTCATAACAGGCAGTAGATCAACTTTGAAAGGAATGTGCAGCCAGCTTTCAAAAAGACTTCTAGAAAATGCCTGGAACATTTTAATAACTTAATTCTGACTTAGAGAAATCTTTAATTAAGAGAGCATTTAGAAAGCATTTTGAGAACAATCTGGAATCCTTTGGAATGCGTTAAGGCCTCCAAGGAAGCCTGCTCTGGCTGAGCCGAGATCAGTCATGACTTAGAAAGGGAAAGCAGCAGTGAGAAGCAGCCAGCATCACCCAAACCCGAACACACAACTCATCTGCCACGCCACTATTTGCCTCCAAGACCACCCCTGCCATTCCTTTATCACGTTCATTTGAGGAGTTTGCCCTGCTTTTTCCACAAAGATGGCATTACCCAAATCACAGTCATACAGGACTTGACTTACAAGAATTAACTGCTGCTTACTTTTGCACCAGCAAGCCACTGCTAATCCATGCTTCAGCAAAAAAGCAAGTGAATTAGGTCAAGGGAGCTTAAGTGTCGCATAGCACCTTATATCCACAGCTCAGACAGCACCTCCTCACCCACGAGCAAGAGCAGACAACAGTAAGTCAAGTCCAGATGGCCAAAGGCTCTTTGTCTGGATACCAATGAATTTTCCTTTAGTCTTTAGGGAAGGCTTATGTCTTGAAATGCCTTATCAAGTACGTACAGTTCCCAAGAGATTACTTTGAGGAGATTATACCCTGCTGGGGTGTTTTGTAACTTCTTTCAACTATAACCTTTGCGGAGTACAGCCAGTCCCCTTCTAGCAATAGAAATGATGATGGAAATAGATGGAGCAGCAAAAGCTACAGCAGAGACACTTTCTCTTTCTGAAAGCTGCCCATCCAACCAACGCCGCTGTTTCTAGATGGTGCCTTACACTGTAAGATACCAAAATCAAAACAGTTTGTTATATATACACAAAAATGTTTACATGACATTTCCTTTCAAGCTGTAGACCACGAGAGAAACCAGAGCTATTCTGGCACATGAAAGTGAGAGAGAGGACACACAACCATCACCTCAGACACCTCCTGCACCAGCTGCACGTTAACCTGCAGAGCCAGAATGTGCCTCCCACCTTGGGAGCAGATATTCAACCCCACAGACTTGAAGCATCCACCTTGCTGATTCCACAATGAAAAGCTAAGGCCACTCAGGCAATGCCATTAACACAGATTAGGAGTTATGCCAAGCAGTGTGTCAGGCCCATGGGATGCCAGCCTCTAGCACTACAGCCCATCAGCTTTCCTCGAGCTAGTGCCAAATGTTTTGCCCATTGCAGCCCGCTCTGTCCGCTGGGTTTGGGATTAGGATGCTGCCTGAGCAGAAGATGAAGAAATGGATGTTTCTAAATCCCTCTGCAAAGCTGTTCTGTGGTATGTTTGCTAAAGAGCGCCGTTTGATGCTGCCACTGCTCTGGCTGCAGATCACAGCAGTCTCTTACACACTCGCTGCAGTTTGCCCAAACCATTCTACACATCAGCGAGGAGGATATTTTCATAACAAACTAAAGCCAAGATTACTTTGAGCCACAAAGAACATTTAAAACTCAAGGAGCTTCAAGAAACCAGGTGATATCTTTGCAACTGCTGTCTCTTCCTCCCTGCTTTTTCAAGTATTTCTTAACCTTAAGATCTTTTGGAGGAGGTTCACTGTTACACAAAGAGTTCAACCCCATTAGGTACTAAGTGGAATTGCTAAACTCAACATTAAATGCATAAGCCCACTGTGCAATTAAAACCTTGGATTACATTTCATTAAATTTTAAGATTACTCTGTAAGCAATCAGTTTTCAGGGTCCTCTTAGCCAACCAGTTTCCTCTTTTGAAGAGCCGTTGAGAGGTTTTAGATCAACTCCCACAAGCTTGAAAACATTTGCTGAAGACACCCTGTCATTGTGAAGCTGTGACTCCCAAATGAGGTGAGCTGGTGCTCCTCTTGAATGTTCAGATCTTTAACAGTTGTAAGGAAACAAAATTATTGACTATAATTAAGGTTTCAAAGTCACTCCCTTTCACAGCACTGACAAACTAAGGAAGAGGAAACTGGATCCATAAGTCTCATGCCTGAGACAGCAGATTCAAGTATGAAGCAATTACAGAACTGAGACACCACACATCAGACTGAAAGCACCAAGATCTTAAAACACTGGGTTCAGTCACCAATGAAAATCCAGATGTCCCTTTCAGAAATCCATGCAGCACTAGTGACACAGTACAAAATCTAATTATTGCACAGCTGAGAAGTTCCTTTTTTTTTGGTACAAATACCAGCAAACAATCTAATTTATAAGACAATTTCTACAGAGCAACTTTAGGGAAGGAAAATAAATATATACTTTCAGTTGCAGTTACTTTATGGGAAGCAGTCTGCCTTTGGGTGTTTTACTTTCTCCTTGCAGACTTCTGACTAGGCCTCCAGTGTGCTATAGACATACAAATCAAACCTCATGAAGCCTTCACTTTTCCCTGAAGGGCCCCAAGAATTTAATTCTGTTTTTCCAATTATCTCAAGAGTTGTTCAAAAGCAAGAACTTTACAGGGTAGCAGAAAACAGACCTAAAATTGCTTTAAAAACTCTTAAATGTGAAGGAAAATTCTGTAAAAAAAAGTCATAGGTAAATCACAGGTGCAGTAAGCTCAAGACAATTACTTTATAACTTGTATTTAATTGAATATAACTTGGCTTCTTGCATTATTTCTTCCAATATAAATAGCCAAATGCCTACTTTACAGTAGCAGTTTAATTTTGATACTAGCTGGGTAATTCTACGTAGCAGTCTAATCCATTGTTTTTCTAGTTTTCAGGGATTCTCTAACCTCTTCCAACTTCCCCTAATCCAAGCTGTATTGAGCTGCTCTGACAAAAACATTTCAGAGGGGAAACTAAGCGTTTTTCATAAACAAACACTGGCAAAGTTCAAGTACAGGCATCAGTTGTGATAAAGGGAACAGAGCGTTTTCATTTTCCTCCCATTTATGTTGAATAGCAAAAATTTTGGAGTACTCCAATGTAAGTGACAAGATATGAAAAACAGGGCGAGGCAGCAGAACATTTTTACAGCACTTGACTGATGACTAACCTATGATGTCAAGGGCTAAATATACAAGAAATCTAAAAATCACAAGGCTGTGCATCTTGCAGCTCAAATTCCATCTTTGAGTTTCCCACTCTGGGTCCTTTAGTGAGGTCTGTGGGCACCTGCAGGATCACACCCAAAACAATTGGGTATGACAAGCTTTTCACCTGATTTCTCCAGGTCAAAATAAAATGTCTTACATACAATGGAGCCTCTGCATTGCACATCAATCTGTCTGCAGCTCTGGTGCCTGCAGAGAACACAGTTATTTGTTATTCTGCATGGTCAAAGCAGGGCAGCAAAGCCAGCTGAGGGCTGTAGTGACTGCGCCGCAGCTCCTGAGTAAAAGCCATCAATGATCCTTGAGGAAGGGTGGCAGGGCTCCATCCTCCTCCTCTTCCTCCACCCCAGGGCTTGGAACAGAAGGACCCAGAGTCCCACATGGCTCATGCAGAACACGTGGCCGAGAGCTGTGCTCTGACCTCAGCATCCTCCACAAGGTGTGCGATGCCAAGGATGGCTGCTGGGGGGACAAGGAGGTGGTAAAATGTGACCACACACCTCAGGGGCTTGACTGGTAAGAATTCTGGACCCAGGATGTCAGATCTGGACGGACTCAGCTGGTTTCTGAGCATCATCCTCTGCCTCAGCCCTTAAATTCACAAATGCACAGAAAGAGTTGGGTACCAGAGTCTCTCACTTCCTGAGGTTTTCAGCTCACCCCGAGCACACAAATACCTGCATTATAACACCTGCATAATACAGTGATCGATTCAAAGGGAAAACAGCTTTCTACATGAAGAAGAAATTAGGGGAAACACAGAGAAAGGCACCAGTTGTCCTCTCAGTTAAACCTTGATGATTTGGAAGACAGTGTGAGAGCTACATACAGATATCCCTAAAAATAACTATTTTCCATTCCTACCCCAAACCCGACCCATAAACCGCTACATTTCTCACGTTCTGTCCATTCAGCTTTTTCTTCACACAACCATATTTCTTCCACTTCATCCTGCAGCACTGGTCCCACTAATCACTGACATATGCTCCAGCACAGAGTATTTCCTCTGGCATGCTCTAAAAAGAAGCACTGTCACCAGAGCAATATAAGTGCTGGCAAATATGGTCTGTCAGGTTTTGTTTTCAAGGACTATAAAAATAGACTTCACTGCATTAGGCTTGAAAACTCATACCCTCTAGAAATAATTTTTAAAACAAGTTTTCACATGACTTGTTATTGTTTTCAAGTATCCAGAGAGAAAATCTGTTCTTTTCTATTTAATTTCACATTTTCAGGTTAAGCCAATATTTGAGTTCTTTTACACAACCGACAATTCCCAGCTAATTTATCAGCAATGCCAGTGCTCTCTACTCACGTATGTCAATTCACAGTTTCTCAGATGCATTTCTACTAGGAGCAGCCTCTTATTATAAAAATATCAGCACTTGGAAAGCCACAAACCATCAATTGTTTCCACAGCTTAGGCCTTTCACCCACAGTGACCAGTATTAGTTCATGGTGATAACAGCTTTGGCCATGATGCACAGGAAAGGATGCTGGCACAGACTGAGGTTCAAGACACTTTGTTAGTTTGTAATTGCTTTGCCAAGGACTCTCTTTCTGTAATCAGCAGGCCCAATTTCCTATTTGCAGAAAAAATGACAGTACAATGAATGAAAACTTGTTATCTTTTACGCACAGATTCTCTGCAGAATCAAAATCAAGGACAACACAAGTAGGAGTTCACACATTGTACACAAGACTTTTTCAATCTTCCACATCCCCATTAGCAGAGCACAAAATTCACATGTGAAGATCAGAAACAATCTGGGGCACAACGGGTCAAGGATCACATTTCCAAAAATCAGCTGCAACAGCAACATTGATAACCTAGACAGTTCTCTGGCCCCCCCACACATAATCAGATACACTTCTGCCAATTTCCACATCAAAATCCCAGGTCTTCCAATACTTTGCAGATATTTTTGCAGTTTATTTCCATGCCCTCAATACCAAGCAAGCAAAATAATTTTGAGAAATCTCACTCCAAACACGTTAACTGTACCAATATAACTTCTTCACTGCTGCGAATAAGACCTGTGAGCAGACGCTGGTTTTCTGAAGGGAGAGTTTTTTTTGCAGGCTAAATTAGTACCTTGAATCAGTTTCCAAAACAGCCACTCATATAAAAAAAAATAGGCAGCATGCAGCAGCAAGATATCCATAGGAGTTTTAAATATTTCTGACACAGTAAGCCACAGGCTGAGAATCAAAGGGAAGTGGCAGCCCAGAGTGTATTTGGTGGATCAGCAAAACCAACATATGCGGGAGTGGAGAAAAAGAGTTATTCCTTCTTGGCTATCACATACAAAACACTGGCAACAGGCCACCTGGGAGATAAATGAGAAGACAGAAGATAATCACAGGGTTCACTTCTTTTTGAGATCCTGAATAAGCCTGTTACATACATGGACTGACAGGCCAAATTTAAGTGACCTTCTGTAATGTTACAGAAAATTACTTTCTTGCCCAGCAAAAGCCTCTTACAACATCATTATGTCTGTATTTATCTAGTTTTTGGGGTTCTGATTTTCTTCAGTGATGGAATATATTTTGCTTGTATTTATCTGAGCTGAAAGTACAGTCTCTAAAGAGAGCCACTTCCAAGGAAGCAGAGTTAAGATTAAAGTCAGTCTGAGCAGAAGTGAAGGAGCTGCTTACTCTTTTAAAAATATTATAAAAAACCCCAGAAAACAAAAAAAAATCTTATGGGATGCCAGTCCTGGTTGTGGTTATTTTTATACATACCCTAGATCAAAGTCACTAAGACTCTTATTTTTCAAAGGAACATCATACTCTAAGACATCTTTGAAAACTTTAGTCTAAGTGTTAAGAACACTCAAACTCTATTTCACCTGTTTTATTTATTAAGAAACAGCTCATGCTTACTAGTCCCTGTGACTATTTCTTCTTTGGGCTTCATCTGAAGGATGAGATATGTAAGGGAAGCTCAAGAAAGAAAAAAATTTGCCATCGTGGACAAAAATTGTTGCCCTGCTAGTGTGATCAATTAGGTAAAAATAACCTCCCAAATTAATCTGAACATAAGTAAAAGCAGCTTATAGAAAAACAAGCCTATGTGATCTTCCACTGACAAAAAAAGAGTGGCTACTAGGGGTTTAAATATTAGATCTTCTGAATAATCACAAGCAGACAGAGAACAAAACGACTTTCCTTTGAAAAGTCACCTTAGCTTGCACACGTAATTGCAAGCAAAGGATTTCAGGCTTTAGAGATCAAGCAGAGCAGAACTTTTCATAGCAACTTAAGCTGTAAAAAAAACAAAACCAAAACCAAACAGTTGTTCAGGAGGGCTGAAGCAAGGCAGCTCTGCATGGAGGAGGGACAGCTGACAGTGCTTCCAGAGAAGATCTGGTAAAGCCCCAAAACATCACAAGACCTTGACTAACAAACACAAAATGCCAATCTAAACAGATTTTTTGAAAGGGAGAGTATTCAAACAAGAACATTTCATGCATGCAGAAAATTAAAATTCTTGCAGGAGGCAGACTGATTTACTGCTATTCTGTGAATCCTTTATTTTTATGACCAAATAGCTCTATAGCAGGAAGACAGACTTCATTTACAGGCATCCAAGTTTAAGATATGAGTTCTTTTTGTTTGAAATTTAATCCCTTTGCTGGTCATTATTTCAGTAAACAGCGGCATATTCTCTGTATTTAAAAAAACATCCTGAAATGCCTTTTTCAAGTTTCACTTCAGCAGTCACCTTGTGATGTGCAACCTCGAGGAAGAGGACAATTTCTCTCTTTGAAAGCTACATCAGGGAAAGGTGTCAGGTCAGTGCTACATCAGCTACACATGGCATACACGAGAAATACACATTAGTGGTGAGGGGAGATGCTTTGATCAGAAATTGGTTACCTCTGGGCAGAAGCAATGCTCAGCCTAACAAGGACAGATGTTAGCATTCACTGTTTTGAAAGAGAGTTTTTAGAAGCTGCTTTCTGCTACTTGTGCTAATTGCAAAGCAAAAAAAGTATTAAAGTTGAAAAAACTAACAAGAGGTTGAGACTGAAGACACAGTCACCTTATTTGGTGACATTAAGGGCGAACTTCACCAAGGTGGGTAGCACAACACAGTAAAGCCTTCGTTGACTCCTTCCTCCTTCCCTTCCTTTGCTTTCTATTTCTGGCCAAGGAAAGAATCAAAATATCCACGAGTTACACGCGTTTGCTTAAAACAGGGTTTCCATTTTAAACCCTCAAGTTCTCTGAATGTACTCGTGAGGGACATGATTTGCAGTAGCTGGCAGCCCGTGTTTCCAGAAAATGACAGGCGGACTAAATAAAACCTTTTTATTTATTCTTGTGAGCCACAGAAGATGTGCCATTAATGGTCATCAGCCTCGGAAAGATGACTTATCGAAGTGGGAAGGCATGAAGCAGTGACAGAGGAAACTCCATGAGTGGGATAGGAGAGACTTTGGCTGTAATAAAATCAACAACTTTGCTACTGAAGCAAGTTTGTCCCTTGGATATTGGCCGCAGCAGAGCACCACTGGTGCTCCACTGTAACTGTGCTTAAAAAGCCTTAATTAGAGATATGTACTCCAGGGAGCTCTCTTATAACCTAGAGCTAAGATTAGAGAAAATGGAGGAACTGCAAAAGGGCAGAGAAGAGAGGTAATTATTTAGAAAGAAAAGCAAATTTAAGGACCAAAAAATAGCAGACCTCCCTTGTTTGAAGCTGCAAGTTAAAGCTTTATCAAGTTTTTATAAGGAACAATAAGGAGACATGTCAAGCAACCCATTTCTTGTATTTTAGGGGGTGCTGAGATGCCAGCGGATCTCAGACACAGCAGAAGTTACTCTTCTACCTAGGCATTTGAAAAGGAGGGCTGCCTGGCAACTCTTTGTGCTAGTATTGATTTACTGATCTGTAGCTTTCTCCAATCGTTTGCCAGACCCTCTAAATCTAACAAAAGAGGCAGAGTCTGACAAGTCAGCCATAATTTGATATCCACTACTACTTAAATTCTTAACAAAGCTGTGTAGATAAACACTCCATTCCTTGTTGCCTATCCATCACCCATCCACGGTAACACAAACGCAGGAAATACCACCACAGGTGTTGGTTACACTGATAGAAAAGATACCATCGTCACTGAGAGGCCAAGATTCGTGTGAAATAAAGCAGGACCAGCAGCACTTACTGGGCTCCCTGAGCTGTAAGAGGCCATGAAAGCAGCCAGACCTGAAGGGAAAACCACAAGCAGAGTCTTCAAGAGATAACAGAGAATATGAAAGTTTTTTTCATCACCCACAAGACAAAAGGCAGTCTTGAAAGCAGAACATGAGAATTTAAAATTAGAAAGTGGGGGCTATTATCCCTGGATTTGGAAATTAAGCATCACACTGTTACACTCTTGAAAGTGACTCAGGCATCAGAATTTGTTCAGGAGTCTGTGAAAAATGATAAACAGATTCACACTGTCCCTGAACTGCTAAAAATCCCCACCAACAGCTTTTGGTTCTGCAAACAATCCGGGGCCTGAAGGCAAGATAGAATGTCTTTTACACAATTCTCTAGAAGCAGAGGAATCCCAGGCCAAGCTGTATCTGGAAGGAATACACAAGTGGCCAAACTGCAGCAGGACTCACCAAAACCTTCCTGTCCATGGACAGGAGATCAGGTTAAGACAAAGTGCAAATGTCAGGCAGAAAGGCTATTCCTGATTTGATTCCAGAATAGGAACAGGGAGCAAATTAAATTAACTGAAGGGAGCTATTCCCAATCTAGCTCAGTCTGATTGAAGCAATATTCAAATAATATTTAAATTAATGCCTATTAAGATAATCATTAATGTCTGCTAGCCATCACAGTATATCCCATCACAACAGCTGGTTGTTAATCCATTCAGCCTTTCCAGTTTTCTAGACAAGGTGATCCAGAAAAAAAAATCTACACATACACTCAGATCACTTGATCTGAGAGGACATAATACTATTAAAAAATTCCATATGCACAAAGTCACTGCAGCCTCCTCTCCCCATGTGTACACAAAATTGTGCATTATTCACGTTACTACTGAACAAAAGCACTGTTAACTCAGGTTACTCCACAGAGTTAACAGGATGGAAACATGAAGCATGATGGACACCAGAGAATGAGAGCGTCCTCGATGGCAAATATCACAGACCTTTGTTCACAGGAGCACTTACACCGTGAAGAGCCACGGAACTCAGCACACTGCACTCCAGTTGAGGTGCACTCCATAAAAACCTCCCACCGACAGCTCCACTAAAACCCACAGGATAACAAGCTCGCAGGCTGAAATGGCTGCTTTCACAGGGAATCAAAACAAATTTCTGCAGCGCAATTTTTTGTTTTATTGATGCTTCCAGCACACAGCGGAATCCCTGCTCCCAACTCCGAACGCACCCCAGCAGCTCTGTAGTTCCCCGAAGGAAGCTGAAGGCTGTGTCACCTGGCACAGGAAAAGGCTGCAAAGAAACAGGAGTAGCATGCAGATTGTTTTAACACCTGGGTACAATTTCCTCAAAGTCAGACAGGCTCTGTTCTTACACAATGTAGGCAAGGTTGAAGTTGGCTCCACAAGGGAGCAAATACAGAGTGACAGGAAGGGAAACTGCAGTTCTTTATCTTTTTCTAGTCACACCTGTACCTGTATTCAAACAGGGAGTGGAAGGTGACACCAGGTAACAAAGTCTGGTTGATAACATTTTTCTACCTAATTTCACCAGCAGTAAGTAACTTCCTGTTAGTTTTTCAGTCCCCTTAAGTCAAATATGTGGCAGTTACCTGCCAGGAAGTTTATAGCTCTGGTTGCTCTTAAATCTGTTGTCTCTAACAATTTGATTAATATGTTTACACGGAAAAGACACAGCTCTGGAGATCACCACATGATTATAGTTTTCACTAGTGACCTACAGCATAGTACAGATGCCAGGAGTCAAAAAGTTTTGCAGCAGAAATGTTCTTTCCATGAAGAAAGGTCACCATTACAGCAATTAAGTGCATATGGAACATGTTCGAACAGTGAAACAGAACCACTTTTCTAATGACAGGAGGACCTGCTCCATGATAAGGATAATAAACCTTTTATTTTCACACAGCGTAGGAGACCTACAGTACAGCCCATTTGTTCATTCAGCTTTATGTCACCATTACAGTGAAGATCACCACAATGAGACCTTGAGTGAAGGCCACTGAAAGCTCCAGTTTCTTTATAAATATATTTTCAAATTTTACTTTGTACCCTACAGCTGTGAGATGGTTTAGACACTTCAACCTCACTTCAGCTCACTTTGCCAATCACAAGTACAGGACACACTTATCTAGCTCAGGAAACTCTGCTCGTTTCACAAGTGCACTGAAGTGATAAACTTCAGAGCAACCTACTCTGGGAATCAGTCACTCTTAAATTAAAACAGGCTTGTTCAGCTGTAGCACTTGCACTCCAGTCCTTAGATGCCAATTGTTTTACACTATACTTACAAAAATAAGCTTTTCAAAGTTTCCCTTTACATCAGCTGACGAGTGCCTGGCAAACACAGCTGCCAGCACAGCATTCTCCAAGAGGTCTGCGAGGAGCCAGGCCCCAGACAGGAGCAGCAGCAAGGTCTAGGTCCAGCCTAAATGCCAGAAGAATCTACCTACGAAGTACAGCGAGCTGGTTGTTCTATATTCCTCTGGTTGGCAGAAAGCAGAGAGTTTTCCTCTCAGTCTTCCCAAGCCCTTCTCCTCCCTCCCCAGCCTTGGCAGCACTGAGCCTGCTGTTTAACAAACACCCTCTTCCTTATTAGCTTTTGCCAGCCACACCATGATGCTGACAAACCTTGACAACGTCCCAGCTGCCCCCAGGTCAGAGCGGCAAAGCCATTCCTTCCTCAGCTCAGGAGGACACGAGCAGCCTGGAAGGCAGAGCAGCATCGCTCCCCACTCCCATCATCACCAGGGCTGCATTTTCAGCAACGCTGGCTTGAAACTTTAGTCTCAATTGCACTAAAGCCAAAGTTTATCACCCCAAACCTCCCAACAGCAGCATCCTCCCAGGGCATTTTTCAACCCCAAGTCTGCGGTGGGTTACTCAGTGCCAAAGAAGCAGCAGGAGGGTGTACCCCACATCACTCCAGCCAGCCGGCAGCAGAGGGCACCACACAATCACCGATGTGATTTATACACTTCCATCATGCTCCCGAGTTAATTTATAGGGCACAAATTACTGCTACAACAAGCTACGGGGCGACTCCATAAAGCATTCATCATATCAGATAAAAACGCACTGCCACGAACGGCAGCTAATTTGCCTCAGTGCTTTTAGCCAGCAATTCAAAGAAAACCATTCAAGCTCAGTATCTCTCCGAGCTCAAACGCCACATTCCCAGAACAGCAGGTTTTGCACAGAGTGTGGATCTCCAGCCTGACCACAGAGGTGCAGAGCAGCAGCTCTGCAGAGCACTGGAAGCCACGTAAATACTTGCATTAGCCCAAGCATAAACCACCAGCCCACAGCCTAAGCCATCCACGGTTTACAACTGCAAGGCTACATCCACATCAATTAAACATTTCGGCTGAGGATGCTCAGCAGCCTCCGAGG
Source organism: Origma solitaria (assembly GCA_013397895.1). NCBI lineage: Eukaryota > Metazoa > Chordata > Aves > Passeriformes > Acanthizidae > Origma > Origma solitaria. Next base: position 2,970,453 of record VZRL01000238.1, on the reverse strand, counting down.
CAGACAGCAGCGATCCAAGAGACAAAAGGAATAGCTGCATTCCTTTCGCTTCTTCCTACCCCCACACCCACAGATCGTATGTTTTTACTTATTGAATAGATGCTAAAAAAAGAAAAGGATGAATCTACAGAAAAGTCAATCTGCATTCCGTGAGCACACCGAGACACACGTAGTGGTGAGCAAACAGTACAGTCATGAAGTCTAAGCAGCTTCTAAGCTGTCAGCAGAAATACTTCAGTACCACAATGCCACCATCCCCATTTAAAGCCAAACCTGTTACACACCCCAGGAAAAAAGGACTTCCCAGATCATCTCCTCTGCTGAGCCACTGTACACAGGGACAGAGGGCACTTCTGAGCGCACAGCAGTTACGTGAGGACTAACTCAAAGCTTCAGCTTTTCTAAGGAGATGTTCAGCATGACCTTGAGGCCAAGACCTTGATGACTTCTCTCCATCTCTCCTCTGTGTAGCAAGAAGCACCCACAGAGCTGCGAAAGAACAAACCCTAAGGCGGAAGGAAAGAGCACAGACCTCACCCTCCTTATTAAAGCAATACACTATTTTCAGCCACCGTAATGTTTCCCCTGAACATGTAAATACAGAAGCAATTAGCTGCCTAGGCACTTCCGCAGAAACCGTTTAGAATAATCTTTCCTAGAATATATTTACATGGTCTCTGATTGCTTAAGTTTCTGACACATTTGTTTCAGGCACTAGAAAGATTAAATAAAGCCAAATCACCTATACTGAGATATATTGCCAAGTTACTGAAGGTAACATACAGTACAGATAGATAACAAAGGTGGTTTCCAACTTCAAAATTTTAGCATCACAACTCAGTGTTCTAGGAATTGTTTTAGAGCTTTAATTCAGCTGTTTCTTAAAACCTTTCCCCCCCCCCTTTTGCTGTTACTCTGAGGGATAAAACTGACTGAAACAGCAGACACCATTTAAAGAGAAGGAATGAGCCTGGACAGAGATTTCATTGAAAAGCTCAATTCTGTGGCACATAGGAAATGTCCTCAATTCAAAGATTAGCCTGCACAAAAAAGCAAATTAAAGCCAGAAACAGAAGAAAATCTTTTCTGACTGCTCTGAATGTATTTTTTTATTATATTCTCTCCTATCATCTGGAGTTTTTGTATTAAGAAGTCAGCTCTTCCGAATGCATTCAGGAACAAGCAGACAAACAGCATATTCATTTACAGGCTGGAAGTTGATTAGTAAGTACAAAACCCATGAATGCTTGTCGAGACCAAGGAAGACAGGCTGGAACCATTGATTGTGAGGATACCGAAAAAACTCTCTGCAGTCAGCTGGCAAATACCTCTATGACAACAGTAAAACAAACCCACACAACTAAACAGAAAAACAAAATCACATTTGAGTTGTTTTTATTCTGCTTCATCTGAAATTATTTTTACCAAGACAGCCTGTTGTCCTTCAGGGTATGTTTTCCCTTGCTCAGTGTAACTGGAGCTATCATTTCAGGGCCGGATCACTCAAAAAATAAGCACATGACACAAATATATCTTCACTCACAGACCCCCTGCAGCCCGTAACTCCACATTAATTAGACTGGAAGACGAAGCCTTCAGCCTAAAACCCAGCAACTCTGATTTACACAAGTGCAGAGAGGTTTTATTGCGAATTTTCCTGCAAGCTGCACAGGCGTTTCCTTCCCAGCTCCACACACCATCAAAACAAAAGCAGATCTCAATTCACTGACAGCTGCCATACTTTACAGAGACATAAAGAAAAATGGAGTAGTCATTGTGTACAACACAAGCAGCTTGGGATATCTAAACGCTGAGAACACTGCAAGGACACAGAAATCAGCAGAGTGGTACTGCCTGGCTTACACCTACCCAAAGCCCACAGTACAAGGACAATTTTGGAAGACCAAAACCATAAAAGTCAACTTGTCACTTTCAAGCCTCCTAAGAATAATTACCAACTTTCTCCTCTTTACCTCTGGAGGATACACGATTTTTACAAAGCTGTTAATTTCACCCTAACACCACATGAAGCAATGGAGCAGGGCTTGATTTTTACCAGTCATGCAAAACAAATTCCCTGCATCCCACAGAAATACAAGCATAAGGCAGTAACATCAGGAACTTCAGGCATGTAATGATCACTGTGTGATCACGTCAGAAGGACTTCTGCGCAGGTTTGAGGATCTGCTACCAATTTATGTTTTCTGACAGGCAACAGCTGATCCCTTTCCCCACCAGCACGGGACACGAGCATGGTTATACTCAGACTTACACTAAAAAGCGTGAATTTGAAAAAGCATTTCTTGGGGGAAAGAAGGGCTCAGTCCCAGTTTGACTACAGCTCTTTGAGAGCCTTCTCTCCCTCAGAGCAGAAATTGTCACAGCAGGTTTCTCCACCTTTACGGTGCAGTTACAGCAGGAAGTCTCCAAGGAGGGAAAGATTTAGACAACTAAGAGTTTTAAGTGGTTTTGAACAAGCAGAGCCTTTTAGAGTGGCAGCTGAACTGATAGCTGCACAATGACATTTCAAGCTTTCAAGTCCCCATCATTCTTAATGGCACAAAAAGCTAAACCCAGAAGGGGACAGAGCAATTGCACAGCCAAAAGTAAGTGCAGCTAAACTGTGCTTTCAAACGTCTAATTTGGGTGATCCAGCCTTCCTGACTCACGCACTACACAGACAGGTTTGGCTTTTAAATTTACTACTACACCAGTGGGACAAGAAAGGAATGCAGTCATGTGTTGCAACATCCTCAGGCCACGTACCCAGCGGGCATCCTCTGCCTCTCAGGAAGAGTTATCCGCTCCTCTTTTCCCAAAGGAGCATCACTACACTGACATAATCCTCCCGCTCCACCTGGCACTCTGTGCTGGCTCTCGCCCTGAGCTCTGCGGGGCCGCACAGTAACAGGTGATGTTTGCTCCGCACACCTTTGCAGGGCAGGTAAAGACAAACACACGGAGGCACACCCTTGGGAAACGGAACTGCCCTTCTTTTCCACGCACGGATGGGACAAGCTCCCCTCCCTCACTCCTTGGCGCAACAAGCGAAGACGTTGCTTTATTCCCTTCCCCAGCTCAGCCAAAACAAGGCGAGCAGACCCTCCCGTCCCCGCACCCGTGAATTGCCAACAAAGTATTCGGGCTGCCCCTCCACCCCAGGCACACGATACATAAAGCAGCTCGTTCCCGGGGCACACAGCAGCCCACCCCGGCTTCCCTCGCTTGCCCCCTCCTCTTATGGGGGCGGCTGCCGCTTCTCGCCCCGCTCTGCGATGGGGAAGAGTCGCGGCCAGCCCCGCACACGCCCCGTGCGACGGCGGCTCCCATGGGAATCCCCCCGGACCCTCTCTGAGCGGCTCCCAGCGCCCCCCCTGCCCACCCGGGGCCGCTCAGCCCCCCAGCACCGCCACTCACCGGCGCCTCGCC
>VZRL01000238.1:2942064-2966806 GCA_013397895.1 Origma solitaria | reverse complement strand
CGCCGGGCGGCAACTCCGGCACTTCCGCTCCGCTCCGCGCGGGGGCGGGGCCAGCGAGACCCCGCCCACCGCCCGGGGAGGCCCCGCCCCCGCGCCCAGCCCCGCCCCCGCGCCGCTAATGACCCCGTGCTAATGACCCTGTGCTAATGACTCCCCGCTAATGACTCTCTGCTAATGACTCCCTAAGAACGGCGCTCCGAGCGTGCCGCGGCACAGCGGGGTGCCTGGGCGGGCGCCGCGGGAGCGGGATTCGAACCAGCGGGGATGGGGGGAGTCAAGGTGGTTAATTGGCTTAAAACCCATTAAAAAGGGAGGGACGCCTGACACGGGACCGGGGCTTGGGTTAGGGAAGCCGAGCAGCCTGAAGGTGATGGGCTGTGAGTGCTCCCCAAAGGGTCTGGGGTGTCCCCAAACCCTGGACCTGGGGCTTGGGTTGGGGGAAGCAGAGAAACCTAAAGGTTAGGGGCTCTGAGTGCTCCCCAAAGGGTCCGGGCTGTCCCCAGGCGCTGGAGCTCGCCCCACGACAGCCGGGGGACAAGGCAGTCGCCACCAGCGCCCCGTGCATGGAGATGCCATCGCCGGCCGCACCGACAGTCGGAATCGCTCCAATCCATCCCCATCCATGGTTCGCATTAAAAAACACCGCTGTTTATTCCGATATCAATTAAGGGGTTTCTGCTACACCGTAAACTACACAATTTAGAGGCACGGGATAGTGTTTGAGGGGTTTTTTTAAGGGAAAAAAAAATCAATGGTGGGAGAACTTTCCCAAAAAGGGGGAAATGGATCCGTTTCTTCAATGAAGCGCACGCAGCCCCGGCGCTCGGGAAGATGCTCTGCCAGCACGACAGCCGTGAGGCTCGGCTGTGTCAACAGCAAAGCTGTGACAATCCGGTGCCCTGCTGGGCACTGGTAAAATAAATATTAGTTCTTTTCCAATGCAAAGCCCCGCGGGGAAATGTCTAATTTCCTAGAGCAGCAACAAGAAGCCGACGAAAAGCGATATGCACCCCAGCATTTGCCACCCTCACCCCACACCAGCAAGTGGATTTAAACTTAAATAAACTTCCATAACCCACTAGATGGCATCTTCCAGCAGATTTCAGTGCCTGCTGCGAGAGCCAAATTATCAAGGAAAGCATTTAATTTAGAGAGCAGGTTAGAGTTCCTAAGTCTTACTACACGTTAAGGCATCTTGTACTTTCATTTTAATTATCGATGAGGATTTGTTGCCAGCTGATTTCTTTACCAGAAGTGTTAAAGCTTCCATTGTTTCTCCGTGGGTGGAGAAGATACCGACCCGTGAAATCCCTTCACTTCTGCCTTTAGAGCAAAGCGTATTCCCTTTATCATCACTGAATCACCTCCGGCAGTGCAGAGACTTAGGCTGCTCTTGAATAATGCATAGCCACTAAAATTGTACAACAATAAAGCTACATATACATTACCTGGTACTGTGAGAATCCAGGCTGGAAAGCTACAATACCTCTGATTTAATACTGCAGTGCCGGTGTACTGCCATATGGACCCTTATAATAACATCCACATCCCCTTGCCTCTGCAAGAGCTCTTTGAAAAGTGGTTGTGAAATAACAGGAGGTTTTGTAGGGATGTACCCAGGCTTACAGGCTGCCCTTGGCAGAACATCCTCATTTATATAAAGAAATGACAGCCACAAAGTTTGAGAGTTAATTAAAACAAAGCCACTAGCTGGCTTGACATATGTTTAAATTTAGGATTGTGAGCCTGCTCGCTAAATTAAATGTTTGCTTCATAAATTGGCTTCAGCAGAGTTGCACAAGTTTTAACTGGGAACAGATTATGGCTGGTGCTGCAGGTAGATTAGTATTTTGTATATGTGAGAGCATCCTGAACGATCAAACCCTATGAAGAGCCTCATAGGAATTGAAGACTGGCTGCTCCTCAGTGATCACTCTGGAAATGGATGTTTCAGGTCTTTCCTTTTTGCTTTAAGAGGGGAGTGAGTCCTCACCAATTCAAATAATTTATACTCCATGCAGCTGCCTCAGTCCTAAATAAATAGATGTTTCCTCTAGTAAAGGTGGAGCATGTCTCTCTCTCCTCATTCTCCTGAAGTGTTTTGGTGGAGACAGAGTTCTGATTTTGGCCTGTTGGATGCAATGCCTTGGGGATTAATCGGGTACATGCAAAATAAACATGGATTTACATTTCTGAGAAAGGAGAAAGCCTGTGGCTGTTAAGCCTCTAACTGGAAAGGGAAACGGTGTACCTTCCCCAGGCATCTTTTCAAAACAAATATAGGATAAATTAATAGCAGCTCAATCCCCATCTGGAAGCTCTCTTTGCTAGCGAGCTGGGTTGCCTGTTTTGCAGCTCGTGTGCTGAGCTCCTGCAGGGCAGAGTGCAGCAAAAGTGGGCAACAGCATCATGAAAATTAAAAACCTTGGTGAAGGATGAGGAGCAGGGTTGACCAGAGGGACTTGGTCAGCAGATGCTGGGAAAGGGCAGGAGAGCATTGAAAAGTGCTAATGGGAGTGGATGTGACAGGAGTTCCTGGGATAAAGCCCACAGATGGCATGACAGCATGGAGATGAGATGGCACAGACTTAGGGAATCAGTGTTCTCCTGCCTTCTGGTCTCCTCCGACTGCAGCTCCTCAGGGCAAGGACTGACTCATGTCAAGGGCTGCATTTCGACCTTGGAACTTTGCAGGGGGGGCTGATGGGAAGCAGGGAGTCCTCTGCATCCCTGCGAGCGAGCTGAGTGGTTATGGGATCCCCCCTCTCCTGCTAAAAGGTCATAAGTGAGACGGGAGCTGGCTTTCCATGCTGCCAGCTGCTGTGCCAGCCTCACAGTGTGGGTTAGGGGGAGAAAACACTGTCAGAGGGACGGCATATCTGCAAGGGGAAATGGGGAAAAATATCATCCAAGAGCCTGTTAGGCTTTTTCCTTGGGTTCACAGATGCTGCAGGTACAGGTTAGCACCACGGGGGATGGAGTTACAGGGAGCTCCCCTCGAGGTTTCTGTGTCCCCACTGTGTCCTGTGTCAGATGGCTGCACCCACAGGGAAAGTCAGCTCTTATGCCTTTTTGATATGTTTGTATGCTGGTGATGCTTTCTCTCTTCTGAAAATCTCATTTTTAGCCAGGAGGAGAAAACGAAAAACAATCTCTAAAAAATGAATGAACCTCAGCCGTGGCTCTGTCACAACAGGACTTTTGTTTTTGTGGCATTTCTTTATCCTTCGGTGTTTATTAGTTGGAGTTCAGCTCAAATCTCCTGTGAACAGAATTGATTTGTTGGGTTTTTTTTCCCCTTTTTTCTTTCCCAACAAAAGACAATGCCCAGGAACCTGCTCACCTGTGGGCAGGAGCACAGCCCTCCTCCGCTCAGTGTCAGGCTGCCTGTCAGCACAGCCCCCCACAGCGATCCTGCTGCACTCCCCCAAAACCTGGAGCTGCTTCCAGCCAGCACTCAAGATGCAGCAAAACAATGTAAATGCCTGAATAGCTCACAGAAGAGAGATGATTACAGGCTTTTAAAAAGAAATTGCAAACCTTGTCACTGCAGGAGAGCATCCAATCCTCTCTCCATCCCTCCCAAGAAATGGAGAGACAGCACCAACATCCATGAATCCTTGTGCCCTGGCTGGCAGTTATCTGTGACGTGACTGGCCTGGGGTTTTATCTGCATAGAACAGACTTTTAGCAGAAAAATAAATAAAATAAAAATGGTGATCCACCTGGGCAAGCAAAATCCCCATGGTCAACAAGAAAATCTGCCTGCATTTACTTTGGCCAAACAGAACCCAGCAGGGCAGGGCAGGAGGAGGTAGCTGACGCTGGATGCTGGCAGAGGATGCTCAGGGTCCTGCTTGGAAAGCAGTGCCATCACCAGTGGTTGCTCCTCCAGCCTGGTGCAAAGTGGAAGAAGTGACTGGGTCCGTCTGCAGCATGGAAAGGTGCAAAAGCAATGAAGCTGTGAGGAGAATTTTCCAAAGTGTAACATTTTTGACTCTTCTGGCCTTAAATCAGGTAATTTCACTGATTGCCTGTGACAGGGGAAATTGCTGATGTCTGAGTTGAAGCACAGGCCTGGGAGATGAGGCAGTGATGTCTTGCTGGGAGGACAAACACTGGAGGAGAGCATGAAGCAAGGAGGGATGTCATCCTCATGCTTTCCACATTGCAAACAGATGCACCGACATACCCAGAGATTTCCTTTGCATAGGAATGAATATATTTCTCCTGAGGAGTAACATGAATCCACGCAGCTCTTGGCCAGGCTGCCCAACCTTCAGGATCATTAGTGGCTGAGAGAAAAAGTTCTTGCTGCACTGTGCAGGGTCTGAATGGTCCCAGCTCTCCCCTCTGGACTCTGGTGGTCATCGAGGACACCGCTTCTCCAGGCAAAGCTTTGCACAAAGCCACGTCAGGCTGCTTTAGTTCCTGAACTGCTTTCCCAAAGCAGCCCTGACAGTTTGTGCATAATCATCAGTGGGGCTCAGTTTAGGGATGAGGAGACAGAGGGTCTATTCCTGGCTCTCTGCTCAAGTAACCTTATTTTAAAGAAAAAAACGAAAACCACAAATGTTGTTGCAGTCTCTCTGGCTGGAATAGGCAATGAGCCTTGTCTGCTCCCTCTGCTCTGAATTCAGAGCTGCTGCAATGAATCGGACTCGTTCCAAGGCCGGTGGAGCCAGGCAGACAGACTGCAGTCAAGATGTCCCCAAAACTCCCTGGCTCCTCTGAGCACACCGTGAATTTCGAGGCCAACACTCTCTGTGTTTCTCAAGGGATTTGGAAGCTCACGCTCTAATAATTAAGGCAGCTTTGAATATCATAGCCTTCGGCCTCACTTTTCTGTTTCCTGTAGCAGCCATTAGTGCTTGGAACAGGTACCAGCTCTTAAAATGGGCTCACCATGGGCTTGCATGGTTTTGACAAGGAGGAATTTAAAGAGACTCTCCAACCCATATGCGAGAGCAACAAAGAGCCGATTTCAACTGAGGTTTGCAGCTTTCCTGTGAACTGGATTAGTTCCTGCATCACTGAGCTGAACCTGGAGGATAGGTCTGCTCTTCTTCCAGCTTGTTGGATGTATTCTGGGATGAGAGGAAAATCAGGTGGGTCCAAAGTCTTCTTTAGGGTGGATCTGCAGTGGATCAACAACACTTATATGCTCAAGCTCTCTTTTAACATATTATTTGCTAAGTGTGATAAACTCTGTTTACACCACTAAAAAATAACCATGTGGAAAGGGGAAATCAGGATAAAGATGCTTAACCCAGCACTAAAAAAATGTAGAAAGGGAAAAATAAAGCTGGTTATAAGAAAATTTAGGTGAAGTGATTAAAAACTTAAGTGATACAGATAATGTCTGAATTACCAAGAGGAGATGAACAAGGGCTATAAAACCTAAATAGAGGAGAATCAAATTCAGAACAGATGTCAAGAAGCGCCTTCCCAAGTGGAAAATCAAAAAAGCAGGGAATGACCTGCCAGGCAAGGCTGGAGTGGACACACTGGGGCTTTCCAAGATGAGATGTGACCCTGGAGCACAAGCCTGGGACTACTTTAGTGATGGACTTGGCAGTGCTGAGTTAACAGTTGGACTCGATCGTCTTAAAGGTCTTCTCCAACCTGAATGATTTTATGATCCCAAGCACAGAACAAACTGTGCCAAGTGGCCTCCGTGGATTCTTGCCCTGCCTTCTGCATCTGACATAAATTCAGCTTCAGGATTTTTCACACTGAGGAAAAAATGATTGCCATCAGCAAGCAGAGCCCGGGCAGCTCTCCCCACAGGATCCTTCTGCTTCTTCAGCCCTCTGGATTGAAAGCACAACGTGTTCAGCCTCAGAGGGGCCCTGAGCCACCCAGCAGGTGCTTTTGCCCACCCCAGGGAAGAGGTGGCATTGCTGCCGCCCACGCCATGAGCCACTGCAGAAGGTGTGCAGTGGGGGCTTCACCTTCTCCCCTCTTCCCCATGGATCCTACCAGAGCTTGTCTGGCAGACATTGATTTCTGCCACTGCTGGAGGAGCATTTGGCAGCTGGAGTGGCTGTTAGCAGGTGTCTCAAGTGCCCGACTGCAGGGCACGGCACTGAGCCTGCCCTTGCTGAGCCGCTTTGTCAGCAGTGGGAAGGCTCTCCTCTCTTAAAATAGGTCCTCTCCAAGGGCTCTTGTATTCAAGAGCGAGAAGGAAACCAGGACCTCTGTCCTTTATATCCTGTCTCCAAAAAGAAAGGCAGAAAAGCTGTGTTTGAGAAGCTGAGAAGGGAGACAGACGTGGTGTGGGTTGGGATGAGGTTGGGAGAGGATGAGGCTGGGAGGATGGATGCTCCCTGGAGTCGTGGTGCTGATCCATGGTGATGAACAGGGACAGCCAAGAGCTTCATGGCACCAGGAGCTTGCTGCTCAGGCCTGGGGGATGAGCTCTGCTGGGTCAGGTCAGACCTTCAGCTGTGTCTCAAAGGCATTGCCCTCCACATCTCCAAGGAGCCTTGCTCCTCCAGGCTGCCCTGTGGCTGCAGGTAACCATCAGCCAGGGATGGAGTTGCTCAGCTGCTGTATTTTACCATTTTTTTAATCTTTTGGAGATGAATTCATATCTTAATATCAGAGGTTTGGATAATTCATGTTTTCTTTTTCACATCCCCAGGGTTGCTCTTGTTCTTTTTATTTCTTCAGAGTCTGATAAAGCTTTTGGCCTCTGAGACACACAAAGACATTGTGTAAGGAATTGTACAGCTCCCATCAGCTGAATCTTGTAATTCAACCGAAATTCCGTTCTATTTAACTTTGATATGCAGAAATACACAGAGATTATCTGGAGGTCAATGAAGACGCGGCTGTCTCCCTGGAAGGCCCTGTCCCAGCTGGCATTTTGAAGAGGCAGCCTCTCCTTTGTAGAAATTTTTCCTTTCTTTGACTGAGAAGATGCTACAGTGACTTGCTTGGACCAGACGTTTGCACTTGGGGAGGTGAAGTTCAGTGCTGCCTTCATCCTGGAGATCCCAAATGTCCTTTTTTCTCCTCCCCCTGTAGTCTGCTGCTCATCCCTCCCATCCTCCTCCTTGCTCTCCTCCTGCCCTGTAAGGCATCCAGTAATGAGTCTCCTGGGGCAGCAAACAGCAACCTTAAGTGGCTGTGTGCGTGAGAGGCAGTGATTAACCTGGGACCATCAGGAAAACTCACTGTGACAGGCTCTCGGTGCTCCCTGGGCTCCTTCTGCAGGGAGGAGGACGTGGAGGCACCAACGTTGGGCTGGGGTGGGACAGGAACGGAGGAGGGATAATGCTGCCTTTGGAGGGAGCCTGGAAAGCAAAATCCTGCTTGTCCCATATCCATGTTGCTTAGAAGGTGTCTTCAGGGCCAACATGAGGCACCAGAGACATCCCAGGCTGTGGTTGTCACGTCCCATTGCTGTTTCTGTCGCTGAGGATTGTTAATTCAGCAGCCCTATGTTAAAGACTTGAACCTACAGAGCAAAACCCTGTGCAGAGCTTTCTGCCTTATTCCCAGGGGATACAGCAGGATGAAAGATAGCTGACAGCTGCTTTGAGTGTGCTAATAACCATCGCATTGCAGTACACAGCACTGTAAGACAAAGCATTTCCCATGGGATTCCCCCAGACTTGCCCTCCTGGGAAGCACACCAGAAAGTTTCAGAGGAGACAGGAAAATCCAACCACCCAGGAAGACCTGAGGCTGAACCCTGTCCATATCACAGAGAGGCTGCAGAGGGGAAATAGCAGCCAGAAAAGTGCCTTGGCCTGAGCTGTGTGGTCACTGTCATGGTGGGCCAGGGTTGCAGGGGTGATATTTGGGATCCCCCTATTACCAGGGCGGAGACAAAGGGAAGGGGTTCAGGTTCAGATTCAAGTTCTGGTTCTTCCAGAACACTGACATGCAATTCTGGTGTTCGCTTGCTTAATTTGTTGGAAGCTGAGAAAGAAAGTCAGTTCTGGGACTCTTGGATTGCAGCCTGAAGCTGACGCATAGGTTTGCCCAGAAAAGCAAGCAAGGGAGGAACCGGGTGAAGCAGAGTTGAGAGAGCAACATCTTGCTTTGCTGCTGGGCTGCCTGAGAAGGGAGAAGGGAAAGAAAACACAGTAAATGGGTCCAGCGCTGGAGAAGAGATGCTCTCATCTGGAAAATCACATTTCCCTGCTCCTTGCACAGGGATTGCAAAAGCGTGGACTCTCCTATGGGAATAGTTCCACATGGACTGTTTCTCCAGCCACCATCATGCCTAGCTCCCCCTTTCCTCCCTGAAATAAATATAGACAGACCAAGCAAGAGCAATGTGACTGCAAATCTTCTAGAGAGCAGTGTCAGAGACACAGAGAGTCTCATAACTGTGTAATGGGCTATGCAATAAGCCTAATGAATCTCCATCACCAACCCATGGGCGTGTCCTGGCTGTGTGTGCTGTACCCTGAAGGCAGCCAACAAATAATCAAATCAGGACAATCCCAGACTGGCTGGTGATGGCTTTGCCAGCTCCTGGCACCGTGGCTGTCAGGGCAGGCAAACCCTCCCCACACCATCCTGCTTCCCACGGGACCCCGTCCCTCCCTGGGCTTGGGTGGCACCTGTCCCTGCCGTGGGCATGGGAAAAGCTGCCCACTTGCACATTGCTGGAAATGCTGAGTGGCAGAGTAACTAACGGTGGGGATGGACAGCAGTGGGGAATAATGCTGGAAATGAGCTGGAGAGGCAGGAGATGCAGGGGAGGGAGAGGCCACCCTGGGGCCTGCGTGTGGCTTGTGCATCTCTGCCAGCACATCAGTTCTTGAAGGAAAAATACGGTGACCACAGAACTGGTTGGAAATGCTTCAACAGAAGGGGTTTTTTTCTGCCTTGGAGATTGGCAGTTTGTTAAATCCCAGTTGTTTTGCACAAGCAGACTTCAAGGCTGCTGTGACAAACCTCAGGCAGGTCATGGGCCCCAGCTCTCAGGCTGGCAGACCTGGGACCTCACATAAGGGCTCGGTCCTGGGGCTGTTCCTATGGGATGGAGGGGGCCGAACAGAGAATGTGGCACACTGCAAACCCCAGCACTGCTGCTGAGAACTGAGCACAGGGGCAGGGAAGCATTTCTGTCACCCTGCTGACCTGCTCACGTGTGCTGATGTGCTGCCACCTCTGCCTTCCGACTTTTTTGCTGGAAGCACTCAGTTACTTCACTGTGGCCATTCCCTGATGGCCTTCCAGAATTGTTCTTGTGCTCTGCTGGGATGCAAACGGGGCAGAGGGCAGGGACATTGGCTGTGCCTGACATCCAGCTGGAGACCACAGGGACTCTCTGCTCAGAAAGCTCTTCCTGCCTGTGGTATTTGCCCTGGCTAGCACATATTTCAGGTTCGGCCAACATGATGAAGATGGATTTTGAGCTTGCTGAAAACATTCCCCTTCCCATCCCTCCTGTCTGCTGGAGAAATCAACCACCCTGGCACGAGGTTCCATGTTGGGGAGAACAGGACACTCCAACCTGCAGACAGCATGGAGAGCAGCTCTTGTGCTGCTGCAGAGCCTCTGGGAACATTTCTGGGAGCATTTCTGCCATTCCAGGCACAGGGATGCAAACGATGGCTTGAGGGTTTCTCAGCTCCAGGCTGACATCTGACAGAGCCTGGGTAATCGGTGAACTTCGTGCCCAACTGAGACAGCCTGGCCGTGGGCTGGGACGACTGGAGCTGTTTCCCCAAATCAAAACCCCTGCAGCAGTTTGGCTTTGCTAGAAGTGACATTTCCTACCTTGTCATAGAACTGATACCTTCCTGAATTCGTGCCTCTTTGGTGCCTGGCTTTGGGTAAGCACAGACACACGTGGCTGCTGGGCTTTGTGTGCTGCCCTTGAGTTGGGCTTATTTCCTCAGAGGGAAAGGCAGCAGAGGGGAAGAGAACAGAGGGGAGAAACTCAGGGGGAACCCAAAGGGCTCTGCTGGCCTTGGAGAGTGAAGGGTGGTACCATATCTGGGTGAGATGTGAGACTAGAGACCATCTGAGATTTTACAAGCTGAAGAGAGCTCAGGCTACCTCTGCTAAAGAAGAAATTAATAAATTTACAGTACCCAAATGAGAGCTCCACTGGGAAGCTGCAGCTTGTGGGACTGGAAGAGCTTTCTCAGGAGCAAACAAGGGGGCCTGGACTTGGCCAGGTATAAATAGTCCCAAACCATTCAAAACAAATTGTCCTGAGAGAAACTGAGATGTAAGAGGCAGGGGGCATTGTCTAAAGTTTGGGAAAATGTTCCAAAGAGCAGGTTCCTCTTCTTGGCTCCAGACAACCCTTCCACTCAGCACTTAGGCACAGTCTCATTGGTGCGGGGTCAGCAAAAAGAAGTCTGTGTGCTGGTGGATGGGTGGCGTGGCCCTCGAGCCACCTCCAGTCAGGCTTTAGGGACATCTAGTGCCTTCTATTTAACACATGGATCTTAAATGGGCTTTTTTCCCTCAGACCTGAGACATGTGCTAACAGCTTTCTGCTGTCCTGTGGGGGCTCTCAAGGCACTTTATAGAAGGGAAATGCAAGTGTTTCCTGCTCAGTGTGGTGCCGAGGGACTCGCTACTCCCTGTGGAGCTGTTCCGTGGCAGACAGGCTGAGAAGGAGCCTCAGTGCCCATTCCCTGGGATCCTGCACCCACAGCCCAAGGGGAATGGCCCCAGCCGCATCCTCTGGCAGGTTCTGTGCTCTGGCTCAGGGCTGCCACTGCCTCCCTGTGAGCTCTGGGGACTCCCAAAGTCCCTGAAACACAGGGCAGTGACTTAGGGGGGGATGCTGTGAGGAGGTAGATAATGCTGGACAAGAGGAAAGGAATTAAAAGAATAGAAAATGAGCTGACATCATTCCTTTGAGCTTCCACAGACATAAACCCGCTGCTCTACAGGCATCTGGGTGTATCACATCAGCTTGGATTGGTCTGTTCCTCCGCATATTTTAGCTGTGTGGATGAAGAGATAAGAAATGTTGTGGCAGAGAAAAAGAAAGACTGGAGAAGATGACAAAAAGATGTGAGCTGCCAGTGTGTTTTGAGTTGCTTTATTCTGAATCAATATTGAACTGAAGAGGAATTATAAATCTAAGAGATTACAGTTGAAGCAATGCCAGGGCATCTGTTTCCAGATATTCTTTTCTTTTTGTTCTTTTACTGGCTGGAGCAGCTGTTTTTACAAGAAACCACAGTAAAAGAGTTATTAAAACAAAGGGGGAAAAGAAATAACAATAAACAGAAGATATACAGCAGACAAGGAGTAGCAGAGATGAGGGGCTGGGAAATAAATGGAAGAGGAAGAATTTGACAACCAACAGTTTGTAAGCAGCATCAGGTGCTACAAAATCTGGAAGATGTTTGTTTTACAAGGCAGTGATCCCCAGCTTCAGGACTCTGCTCGCTGATTTATGGCTCCTGGCAGCTGTTGCAGAGGTTGAACTAAGAGCAACAGAGACAGAAAAGTGTAAACCACCCTTGGCGCTTGCCTGTTGGTTCCTAATGGAAGGGGATTTATTAGTAGGAAGCCAGTGGGGGTGGCTGGGGGCACCTGTGGGCAGGTTCCCAGCTCCATTTCTCCCCGTGTCTAGGGTCAAACTGGCTTTTGATGGAATTCAGGTTGTAATTAAGGCAAGGGGCACAGAACTGAGGGTGTTCGTGTGGCTTAAAGCCTCATGGTGCTTCAGCCAAGATGATGCAGGCAGCTAAAGCACGCTGGTGGCCTGGCTGAGGGTGGAATAATGTGTCAGAATGAAGCCCTGTGAGGTCATGAAGCCCCTTGTCACTGTCACGGCTGGCCACCACAGCTTGCTGGGAAGGTGTGAACGCACTCAGCCTGGGGTGCCGTGTCTGTGCATTGGCCTCCAATAAGTTACACAATCCCCACTTTCCCAAAACCTTTATGTAATGTAACAGATTCCTGCAGAAACTACTCTAAACCACGTAAAATTAACCAAAACCTGGTGTCCCTCCCATAGTTTGACCTTTCCTTGCACACCACCTTTTCAGTCTCCAGGTCTCCAAAGGTTGGCTCGCCACCCTTGAAAAGCCTTTTACAGTGATATTTTGCAGGATTTACTCTGGTGCAGCCCTCTAGTTAAATGGTCCCTGATTTTTGGGAGCTCTGCCATACTTAGGTGCTGTATCACAGCCTGCTCTTGTGTTCTTGTCTCGAAATCAAGCAAAGACCCCTTTTCCAAGGGTAGCTTATCCCCACAAACAAGGGCTCATATTCCTCTCATTGCTTTACCAGTGCTGATCACCGTGGCTTTCAAAATGAAAACCAGAGTTTTGACTTGTATCTGAAGCTGCTCAGAAGACAGGAAAGAAAATCATCTGTCAATAACCCATGGGCTTAACTTTCTGTGCCAGGAATGACCCCTGTGCTTGCAAACAGCACTTGCCTGAGAGGCTCAGGGGTGATGTGGGAGGCAGCCCCTGCTGCAGCCAGCACAAAACCATTCAGGTTGTCGAGGATTTGGCCTTGTGCTTGCTTCAGGTTTATTGATTCATTTCGCAACAATGCGCCATAAATAGATTTATTCTTACAGTTATAATTGAGCCGATGAGAGCTTGGGAAGTGGGGACGGAAAGCAGAGCAGAAATCATGCCTGAAAGTAGACACTGGTGGAATGAGCATATCTCCTAGATGGCGAGAAAGAGGAATTAATGTTTCTCTGTCTGGACACTGCCCTGGACATGGCCCTTCGTGCCCAGACCCAGCACTGTTCTCCTTTGGGGCCAGCTCCATTCGCCATGGGGGACCCCACTGTGCCCACAGTCCATTCCGTGCTGTCACCAAGAACCCACACCCAGTGCTCTGCTGTGTCCTTGGAGGCTTCCAAAAGCCCCATCCCTCCCTCCCTCCTTCTGGCAGTGCCCTGTCTGCAAACCTAATTTTTAATGCTTTTCTAACCTCAGCCCTCTCCATTAAATGAGGAGAAGCAGAATTCTCTTCTTTCTCTTTTCCTTTCTGGCTTGTGTTTTTAATTGCTGAATCTTTCATCTCTTCTAAAGCATCTGAGGAGCACAGAGAGCAGCGGCCCTCCAGCCACTGCTGCAGCTCCAGGATGTGACCCGAAGAGAAATTATTCAAATAAATTTGCAGTCACCTCACAAACAGCTGCTGAGCAGGAAGGCGGGAATCTTCCCCCGTTCCACAATTTGATGCAGATTATTCATGTGGTGCTGCTGAGGAGTTAATATACTTGGCTGGGACAGGACAGAAATGATGCCTGCTTAATATGACAGAAAATAAATAGGATCTGCTTTCGAAGGATGCATTGACCGAGCTGTTGTGCCTGATGCTGGGGAGACAAGTGTCTACGAGCTTCAGCTTAATGTGGCATGGAAATGTATTGGGTTGTATTTATGGCCATATACAATACTTAACCGGCTATTGTGCTGATTAAATATTTAATTGACTGTCTGTGAGGAGAAATGCACCATTAGTCTGTAGGGAATTACACTGTTCCTTGTGCCTGCTCTTAAATGAAATGTGTAATTCGTTGTCACTTAAGCATAATGTTAACTGCCCGTTAAGGACATATTTTCAAGGGAAATAAATACAAAACTTGGCTGCTGGCATTGCTCTGGATGAAACCCCACACGCCTCAGTGTGGCCACAGCCCCTGGGCACATCCCAGAGCTTGGGGCACAGTGGGGAAGGACAGCCAGGGAAGGAACTTTGGGGTTCCCCCATTGCCAAGAGGTTTTTGGAGGTGCTGGTTGAGGTTGATTTCAACCCCCTTTCCGCTGGTCTTTTGCACTGTGGCTGTCCAGGTGCTGTAAGGGGAGAGAGAAATCCCAGCAGGATGCTCCTAAGAGACCTCTCCTTGCTACAGCTGAGTGGAGTGAGCTCAGTCAGAGAACACCAGGGGAGTTCCTTTGCCTAGTTTTGTTTGGGAGCCCGAATCCAATGGGGAAAACAGAAGGAAAGAGGCAGGGAGGAAGGCTTGTGAAAGCAATTGTTTCTTCCCTTCCTCAGGGCTACCCTAGGGCCCAGCAAAAGCAGAGTACATGGAGCAGAGCTCTCTTGCCTTTCAGCCTGCACTGTGCTGAGCACCTGCAAGAGAAAAACTGGGAATGTGCTGAGTTTTATTCCTTATCGTGATCATTTAATGTAAACCCTGCAGCCTGTGATGCAAAAACTGGTAGCATTTTATTGGAAACCCCACTCAGCATCGCACTGAGAGCTTCCAGCAGCACGGACCCCGACGGCTGCACAGCCTCTGCCGGGCAGAGTTCCCCCACCACGGCTGCCACGGCTCTGTGATTCATCCCAGCAATGAAACTGCCATCTCTGTTGAATAACTGATCCTTCGGCAGTGTAACTCTTTTCCCATTGACAGTTTGGCAGGCTTCGACAACTGGCTCCTTCTCTTCAGCAGATTTTCATGTCCCTGCCCACGTGCCGGCTGCAGAAGCAGCTCCAGGGCAGCATCCCGACTCGCAGTGAGATGCCTGCTGTGTTTGATGCTTAAAAGCACTGGCCAGCTATTGACATTCAATAGCTAAACCTCATATTCTGAATACCGCAGCTTTATCTTGTCCTCAGAGCCAACATTGATTGGGCTGAACTGTCTGATAAGCACAGCTCTGTGCCGCTCTTCCTGAGCTCAGGGGGGTTCTTACTTCGTGATGAATGGTCCTGAGTTCAGGGGGGTTCTTACTTCATGATGAATGGTCCTAAGCTCCAAAGCTTCTCTTAACAGGATTGGCCTGAAGACACAGCCATCCTAGGGCACATAATAAGGGAAGCCCTGCCAGGACCGGTGCAGTGAAGGCGCAGTGTTAATTTTAGCCAGGATCCATCTCCTCGTTAGATGCAGGCAAAGCATGAGGTTCCCCTGGCTGGCATGGACAGCTCGGCTTGCCTGGCACCAAGGCTTGATGCCCACGATGTGCTGCAATGGCCTCAAGCAGGATCATCTCCTACAAGAACCCCAGTTCAGATCTACCACTGTGGCTGCCCTCGGTCTGGGCTGGAGCTGGGAACACTTCAGGGCATCCAGCCTTGAAGTTCAGGAGGAAAGGAGCTGTCTTGGAACTGGGGAATTCCCTGGGGATGACAAGGTGGTGGCACCAGTCATGCAGGACGAAGAGCAGAGCTGCATGCAGCAGCATCCATCCTCCCTGTGCTGGCTGGGAAAGCTGCTTTGCCTCGAGGGAAGTGGAATATTTAAGTGTCAGCAGCCAGGGCTGTGTCTTTCCTCTCCTCTGCTCTGCCCTGATGATAGGAGACACATGTGTGCTGGGACAAGCTCTGCCTGTGCTGCCCAGGGACATTGTGGTGATGGTCTGTAGGGAACTTCATTCCACACTGATCGGCAAAATCCAGAAAATCCAACCTGGGTTTGCTGCAAACAGCTCCAGGACGAGGGCTGGGAATGAAGGATGCGCCTTGTGATGTTTTTGAGTGTCTGAGTCCCTGATAGCCATGCTGGGACGTGAGGAGCAGAGGGTGAGTCCTGTCCTCCAGCTCCAGTGGTGTCACCTGCTGCCACAGCCCCACACCCATCCCTCGGGTCCCCTTGCTGTGTGCTGTGAGGTGTGACAAGTCAGAGCTGCCACCATCCCCATGAGGAACACTGCTGCCACGTTTGGGAGCATCAGGGAGACGTCACCACGGCTCCCTGGAGGTATCTCTGCTCTGAAATACCCCAAGTGCCAGGCCCCACCTCCCGGCTCCAGGACCTTAGGCGACGTGAGTGCAGATTGTCTCAGTGAGGATGGTTGGCTTTTCTTTATTTTTCTCCTGTTTTCCTTTTTTTCCCTTGGCTTTCACACCTCCCCTCACTCTCTATTTTTAATCAACTGAGTCAACCCTGGTTTCAGTGCTTGAGGAGTGGAAAGGTGATCCCACTCCATCAGCAGGGCACAGCCCACACATGTCCCTCTGTGCTGCTCCCCAGCCCACACAGTTCTGCACTGTCACGTGTGTATCCCTGCCAAGACACCATTATAGTACATTTTTGCCTCAGTGGAGGTGGGGTTAAGGGACTGAGGATCTGAAAGCCCTGGTTTGGAGCTGCATCAACCCTTGGGGAATGCAGAAAGGCATCCTCCCAGCTCTGCAGACCACAGACTTAAACTGGGACACCAGTGGGACAGCAGCTGCCCTGGGTGGGGGACAACGTCTAATGAAAGTGAGAGGCTGGAGGAAGAGTCTGAGGGGAGCTGATATGGGGTGAAAAGCCCCGTCCCAAAGCAGGGACACATCTGGGTGAGCAGCTCCTGGGAACTGCATGCCTCTGTCAGCCTTTTCCTGTGCCAGGAGCACATCTGGCTGTCCTGTCCTTGCTCCAGGCTTGGTGGTTTGATCCGTGCAGGATGTGTGTAGGTCCAATTCTGGACTTTACTTGGCCACCAGCAGCGATTTCGGTAGGACCCCATCGTCCCTGTCATGGGTTGAGCCCATCCCCTGCAGCCTGGGCAGAGGGGGCAAGAAGAGGCATGGGGTTTTAGCTTTTCTTTAGAACATTAATCACACTTTAATTATATCGAAACCTGGAGACATGGCAAAGGATTAAGTGGATTATCTTCAAAGTAATTTGTTATCAAATATTTATTCTTCTGGGAAAGGAGATGCAGACAGAGAAATTCTGCATTATCCGTGCTGCCAGCCAAGGACGTGCCATGTCCTTCGTGCCTTCCCCTGCCCTTACCCCACCCTGACCCCTTGGTGCAGGCTTGAAATGCAGAGCAGGATCCCTTGTCCCCTGGGATCCCTTGTCCTCTGGGGTCCCTAGTCCCCTGGGGTCCCTTGTCCCCTGGGGTCCCTTGTCACCTGAGGCTGGTGGCTTGAAGCCAGCGTCGTGTCAGGGATTTGTCACTGCAGGAGAGGGGACACCAGTGGCTTGCTGGTGGTCTGTGCCCTGCGAGGTGACAGGGCAGGAGCAGGCAGCGCCACTCAGCAGCAGGATGGATGCTCCCGGCCCCGCTCGCTGCCTGCATCCCGGGCCGGGGAAGGGCCCGGGGGATGCAGCAGCTCCATCGCTGCCCGAGGAGCCGCGGAGATGCGTGCTAAATCGGATTCAGCCCGAGCTCTTTATCCGTTCGGCAGACTGTGGGTTTAGTGCTTGGATGCTTCATTAACTAATAATAATGAGTCATTGTATTTGCCTCCTGGGCATTGTAAATGATCCAGTGTCAGGAGACGCCGCGAGGACATGGAATCGCAATGAGGCTGAAACGGGCTGAGCCTCGGAGCGCAGATAACGCTGATGCACAGGGACCTCTGTGCTCCCCACCTGGGGACACGGTGGCCGGGGAGGGGACAGCTGCGCAGGGATGTGGCTTTGCTGCGGCTCATGGCACCTGAGTGCACCAGGGTGCTTGGGATGTCCACGATGTTTCCCTCTTCCTCATGTGCCTGGAACAGAAGCTATTCTCTCCACTTCCTTCCCTTTGACAAAGAGACTTTTCAAGCCTACCTGCCCTGCAAGAAGCTCTCTCAGTGTCCCTCTGGTGCTGCACCTCGAGGTGATGTGACAGGTGCTCGGGGACCAGCCTTTGTAGAGCGTCTTCGTATTTCTTGTAAGGATAATTCCTCCTCAGGAGTGAAAGCAGAGTGATGTGCAGCATGGGAGAAATATGAATTATAAACCCCTGCCTCCAGCATGAGAGCGATGCCCGCCCAGTGCCCGTCAGAGCCTCCTCACTGTGCTGGGGAGGAAGGCCAATACCAGATGTGCAGGGCACATCTGGATGTGACACATATGTCTGTGACACAGATGTCTGTCCCCTTCCCTGTGCCTTGTTTGTGGGTCTAATTTGCCTCCAAGATCTTATCCCTGATTAAAACAAAGGGGAAAAAAGAAAATAAGACGAAAGCAACAAGGAAATAATGAGAAAAAAAGAAAAGAAAAAGGGGGAAACAAGCTGGTGGGTCGACTGTGTAAATAGCAGGAGTTGAGGTGAGGTCATTTGAGCTCACACATCATCAAGGGGACAGCCACATACCTCCTGCAGGAGGGTCAGCCACCAAGGGTCTCCTTCTGCTTCAGTTAACGCGAGAAACTCCAACCCTTCGGAGCTGAGGGGTGGCAGCAGGGTCCCTGTGAGTGCCACCACAGCCCAGTGGGGCAGGAGCTGGGCTCTGCAGGGTGAGTCCCTGCGATGCTGTGAGCTGCTCGTACCCCACATTTCACCCTGGCTGCACACCCTTTGCTGACCCCAGTTTTGGGGTTCCAGGCAGCCTCCAGTTCAGAGCTGGGACCCCGTGAATTGTGGCTTGGTGCAGCTCTGCAGTCACCTCCGTTCACCCGACATCACCCCAGCACGGAACGAGCCAGCTTTGTTTGACAAGACATTGTTTTCCATAAACCATGTGGACTGGCATTAATTAGATTTCTATCCCTTAATTCTTTATTAATTGAATCTTACATCAGGTTGCCTTTTACTTTGTGTAGGATTAAAGCCAGGCTGAGCAGACAGCTCCGATCTGGGTCATCCCATGTTTCCTCTCCAGGAGCCAACTCACCTTTCCCTCCTGCAGCATCCCTGGCTCTGGGCTTCACTCCAGGATCTGGCTCAGGCAGGGCATGGAGCTGAGGCACCCTGGCCTACCACTTCTCCAGTGTTTATTCCTGGCAGATGATATTTAATAAGGCCACATAATTAATGAACTAGAAAGTGCTTCAGCAGCTTGACGTGAGACAAATATAGCTGCCTGCTCATTTCCAAATACCAAACAGAAATATTTGCTGCCTGTTATGTATCATTACCAATTTTGCCATCTCTATTAAGCATTTGTCTGTAATAATACAAATACAATTTTAAAAACTTTGTTCTTACTGCCCTCAGCCCTTCTGGGTATGCTTTTTCCCTGGTATTTTCATTGTTTTTTTTTAATTTTTAACATTTACTCTCTTTCATAACGTAAGTACCACTGTTTGGTTTTCCTTGACCGTATATGCATACGTACATTTTCCCTTGCAATCGCTGCTTTCATTTCACCATTGACCCACAAGCTTCCTCCTCTGACTCTGTAACCAGTCCTTCCTGCCCTTTTGTTGACTCTGAAAGATCCCTCCTAATTCCCAGGTGTGTTTTTCCATCTGATTTTTCCCTCTCGCAGCCAGCCAGAGCACAGCAGCCTTCCCAGGGTTGCGGTGGCTGTTTACAGATCCTCCTGCCTCGCCCCGGGCAGGTTTATTCCCCGCCATGGCAACGAGCTCTGCTGCAGGGAGGCTCCTGCTGTGCCATTCCACGCAGGATGCTCTGGCCATGGAGCTGGACTCACTCACTGCCCTCCCCTGTCCCCCTCCGGTGACCCCAACCCGCCTGTGCTGTGACTCAGTTTACCTTCCCGAGGACAACTGTTACACATCCCACCTTCTCCTGGCTGTGGGAGGTGAAGCAGCGAGAAAACTCCCACTGCTGGAGGTGGGAGAGGAGGGAAGAGGGAAAATGTGTCAGCACGGCTTCTCTAGGCAGCGGCACGGAGACACCCGTGTGGCTCTGGCGGCGTTCCCTCCTGCGTGAGATGCTCTGCAGCCCAAAACCCAGGGCAGGAGGAATGCTGCCAGAACCTGCTGCAGGGAGTGCAAGGCAGACGGAGAGCTGGAGGAAACACCCCGTGGGACTTCGTGTCTGCTGCAGTTGCGCTCGGGAGATGTCACCTGGGAAAGGGGACGGTGCTGGGGCGGGGGCAGATGTGTCAGGGTGTGGGACCGTGATGGATATGGTGATGTCCCACCCGGTCCCCATGGTGGGAGCCATGGATCAGATCCTGTGGGACTGACCCAGAGGGCGAGAAGGACCTCCTGGCATTGCCCTGGGGCCAGATTTGGGGTTCAATGCTGGACTCTCCATCCTTGAAACACTTTTTTCCACCCATCTCCTGAGCAGGGGCTTATGTCTGCCTTCCCCTGCTGATGGGAGGGGGGAAAAAACTCAGGAAGAGGTCCCAGTTAAGTTGGTCCTGCCTCCAGGACATTTCCTTGTGCATGGATTAAAAGAGAAACAAAGTGGATTAAGGGCTCTGCAGCACAGTTCTTCCCTGCCCCTCCAGGCTTTTCCACCCATGCAGATGCTTGTACTGGTGCTCAAGCAGCCCTCTGGCTGGAGGCAGAAGAGGGAGAAGCCATGTGGGATGAAGTTTTGGGAACAGAGGAGCCGATGAGGCTGGACTCTCAGGAAGCAGCTTCCACAATCCTCAGGGTGGAGATGGCTCGGCGCTGCCCTGTCAAAGATCAGGCAGAAATCTCATCTCCTCTCTCAAGCCAAACACACCATGGCTTTCTACATTTTATTCCCATTTTCTGTGATCTCAGTATTTTCCTCGGGTTTCTCAGCTTCCATCCCTGTTTGCGTCGATATTTCCAGGCCTCCTCGTCGAGGATGAAATCCAAAAAGGTGCTCCCAGTACAAAGGAGTGCCGCAAGGCAAGGAATAACCAACACTGGAGGAAGAAGGCAGCAGACACCACAAGGCTGGTGGGCATTAGCAATTTCACAAACTTGGACTTGTGAGCAAATTCCCTGCTGGGAGCTGGCTGCAGCTCTCCCCGAGCCAGCTGCCTGCCCAGCCTGGGCAAGCACACACAGAAATGGATGAGCTCGCTTGGGCCAGCCCTTGGATCTGGAGCGCCATGTGGGCTCTGCAGGAGCTGGCTGAGCTGCTGAAATGCTGCCCTGAGCCCAGTGAGGAGCCACCTTCCTTGATGCTGTGGATTATTTACCAGCAAAGCCCCATCATTCTGCTCCTGCCCCCTCCAGCAGGATGCGTACCCACCCTTTCTCCCAGGGGAAACTCACATTTTTTCATCAGTCTTGAAATATTCCCAAGGAAAAAAAATGTTCATTTTTATGAGAGCGGCATTAGAGCCAGCAAACTGTAACCATGGGAAAGTCCTACCTGGTGGGAAATTCCTACCTGGTGTGAAATTCACCTCACAGCAGCAGGTTTGGGTTGATGGCCCCATGGAAATGAAGCACACAAGGACCATGTCACTTTGATAACTCACAGCCAAATAGATGGATCAAAGGAAAAATACCGAGCTGCAATGGCTGGGACCTGAAGTTGTGTCACTGCACCTCTTTGCAGTGTGTAAGATTTCCTGAACTGGGGAAAAGCTACAGCAGATGGGATGTTCCAGAGCAGGGGAACCCCCACTTTGTGCCTGAGGTGAAGGTGGGAGAGCTGTGCCCTGGGCACACAGATGCTGTTGCTATGCTGGGAATGGGGTCCACATCTCCGTGCAGGACAGACCATATTTCCTTGGGTGGAAAATATGATCCAGGCCCCAAAATTGGCAGCCCCATGTCACTCATGGGGCAGGGACATGCATGGGGCTCAGGTGCTCGGGGGCAGGCTGGGGGAAAAGGGAAGGAGAAGGAATTGAGGCCCTAAAGTGAAGCAGAAGCACAAAGGGAATTTTTCCTTCTGTCATTTAGCTGGCAGAAGGTGACACTGGGCTTGTCACCCGCTTTCATTACATCTCCAGGGCTTTTCATGCAAATTCAGGCAAACAATTTCTCGGTTCCCTTTTAGCACTCTGGGAGGGCCAATTTCATTTCAGGAGCAGTGGGGAACAATAATCATCTTGAAGTGTCTTCCATCCTGAGAGACGCAGATAAGAGCTGCGCAGTGGACTAACAGCACTAATTTGATGTTTTCAGCTGATAGCTTTGCAGATGACAAAAATCAGACACCATAAAAAGCTGGTAAACTCCCTAGCAGCAGGGTTACCCCCTCCTGCACACCCCTCCTGCTCTGAGAGTGAGATGGAACCCTATCCCTGAGGTCACTGCTGCTCATTGCTGCAGGGAGGGAGCTTTGGTGGGGTTGGGGAAGGTTTGGCTGGTGGCTGAGCCCTGGGAAAGGAGCAGGACATGGCTGTGGGATGCAGGGAAATGCAGGTCAGTCTGGGAGATGCAGTCTAACCCATTGGTGCTGCACTTCTTCTTGGGAAAAAGAATATCAGCCATCCTCTACCTTTCTGGAGAAGTCCCTGACCATGTATCCCAAGGGAAGGAGATCACTTTAGGGCTCTGAGATACCAGCTGAGATTCCTGATCCAGTTCATGGGGCCAAGCAAGAAAAATTCCCCTTCAGCAAACCTTTCCAAGGTATTTTCCCAATCCCCTGTGCTATCTGAGCCCATGAAAAATTTGCAGGCAGTTTTGTCCTCCTGCCATGCACAGTGCCAGCCCCTTGGCTCACACAGGGATGCACAGGTCTGTCTTGCAGCTCAATAAATCCAGCTCTCCTCACAAGATCCTGGGTGGGTGCCCAAGCTGCTGTTTGGGAAATCAAGTGGCAAAGCGACAAAAAGTGGCTGTAAATGTGTCCCCCAGGGAGCCAGGCTAGGGCTGGCTCTCGGCTGGCCCAGTGGAAAATGGAGCCACTGAGACCTCAGCAATTTTTCTGGCCCAGAGCTGTGTGTCCAGGCAGGAACAGCTCCCTCTGCTCTGCCCAGACACAGAGAGGGCAGCTGGGCTCCCCAGGGACAGGGTCTGCTTTCTCCTGTCAAACCTGCCCCAGGTCTGAGTGCACTCCTGGGAGGGTTTCCCTGGTGTCTAGACCCAAATGTTCTTGCTGCTCCACCCCACCTTGTCCCAACCAGCAGAGAACGAAGAACGGACACCTCCCTTTCTTGACATCACTTTTCCCATTATCCCTTCATTACAACCTGCTCCTTTTGAGCCTGAAGCCCAGTTTTGCCAGCCATTCTTCACGGGTTTTGCCCCATGTGGCCCTCCTGGCCTCTCTCTGCCCCCTCCTGCATCTGGTGAGGATGCTCTTCCCTCCGTGAGTCCCTGTGATGGGTATTAATCCCACTCCCAGGCAGACACCAGCAGCCTGGAAAGCTGCACATCAATGCTCAGCGGAGGATTCATTTCCCTCAGGTCCCTTTTATTTCTATTTTCCTCCTCAGATAAAAGACAAGATTGAGTGACCAAGGCATATAAGAATCCAACTGGGCCCAGCTTGTGAGTTTTAATTTCTGCCAGGCATGAAGTCTAGGGGAAAAAACAGGGAAAGAGGCACAGATTTCTCCCTGGTGCAAGCAGGAGTCCAGCTCGTCCAGCACAGCAGGGTTTGTTCAGATGAAGTTAAGCTGAGCCACAGGCACTGGGAACAGCAGCTAATTAAACTGGTGACACTGGGGCAGGTTGAGCAGGGCATGCTGCAGAGAGCAGAGGTCTTGCTGACAGAAGGCATCTGCTGCCAGCTGGGAAATGAAACCCCACCCCGTGATCAAAAATGTGATTTTGAAGTAATTTTTGTACCTGAATTGGGGTGAAATGCAATATCAGATTTTTTTTTTCCATGGGAGGAGATATTCAGCACATGTGGAAAAAGCTTTAGGAGAGCTCAGTGGGGTTTCTCAGCTCAACATGTGACTGCTCAACCAGTGCCCATTAATTTTGTTTTCTCCCTGAAGGCAGAAATGGGACTAGGCAAATATCTCTGGCTCTCCCACCCTTTCTCCCAGAGGAAACTCATATTTTTTCATCAATGTTGAAATATTCCCAAGGAAAAAAATGTTCATTTTTATGAGAGTGGCATTAGAGCCAGCAGAATGTAACCATGGGAAATTCCTACCTGGTATGAAATTCGCCTCACTCACCTGGGCTTTGACTGCCTTCTGCCTCTGTTTTTAATTATTATTTTGACCACAAGCTGCTGAGGATGGGCACTGTTCCTCCTGTAGCTCCAGCAGTTTGGGAAAGATTAATTCCAAGCAGAAGTTTCTTTCACCAGCACCTGCAGCTCTGCTTCTGTCCCACATCCTTGCCCCCCCTTTTTTTTTTTGGTTGCTGAGAGCAAGCACCCCTTTGAGATTTCCCTTCAAGTCTCTGGTAAAGCTGGAAGTGTCATTTTCCTGATATAATTTTTGAGTTGCTCTGCACCAGCCCAGCTTGGCTTTGGTCCTGCAGCAGCTGTGTCCTGCAGACACCTGGCGTGGGGAGGAGCTGGCCTCGGCCGTGCTCCATCAGCGTCCCTTGCTCCCACCCCACACTGCCTCCTGCTCTGATAGTTAATGTGGCTCTTTCAGGAAAAAAAAAAAACAACCCAGCCCTATTTGCTTTGTTTCCCTTGCAGGAAAACCATACAAAATTTCTCATCTTGCTCCCAAATATAATGGAAAGGTGCCTTGCTGACCTGGCTGGTTGCAGTTCTGGGGAGGGAGGCTTTGTAATGTGATGGTAAAGCCTTGCTAGTGTAGGTTATGTGTTGCCAGTGAATCTCAGATGGGTATGACTGTTTTTATTTTCCACGGGCAGATTTCACAGGAAGGCACTACTAGAGATCGCTGCTCTCAGCTCAGGGGCAGGAGCAGCTCTCTCAATGCCCTTGCTGATCAATATTGCAGCCCCTGTTCTTAATCCCTTCCATTTACCCTGCTCTTGGAGCCAGGATTGACATCCCAGCAAGTCCCCTCAACCTCCTGTGCTCCAAACTGAGCCCTTTTACTTTTCCCTGGCTTAGGGGTCTGGAAAAGTGTGTGCAGCCCACTAAGGCTGTGTGTGTCCCTGCGGTGGCCTCTAACAGCCTCCTTCTGCCCAGGACCCCTGGGAATGAGCAGGGAATGGACAGGGCCCTTAGGCACGGGAGATGACACCGCTGAGATGTTTACACTGCCCACTGAACAATTTCCCATCTTGCCAGAGGGCAGACTCAGCCCTGCCATGCCCTGGCTGCTGTCAGGAGAGCTCCTGCCACGGGAAAGGCTCTCCATGCCTCTGCAATTGGATCAAATCTCCCTTTCTTTATGGGGTTGTTTTTTCTTTTTTTTTTTTTTTTTT
>VZRL01000238.1:2912943-2942015 GCA_013397895.1 Origma solitaria | reverse complement strand
TTTTTTTTTTTTGGTCTTTTAAAAAAAATTTTTTTGGTCTTTTTTCTTTTTCTCTTTTTGGTCTTTTTTTTTTGGATTGGGTTTTGTTTGTTTGTTTGTTTGTTTTTTGGTTTTTTGTTTTTTTTTATGGTAAGGAGGGGGATGTTGGTGTGAGAAGAGGCACTGGAGGGAGCTGCCTGTCAGGTGGCTGTGCCACTCCTGTAAAACCCCCAGGCTCTCCTCCCTGCTCTTTTCCAGGGAGGAACTTGTAAGACAATGATCCTCTACTTGCTAAGCTAAAAATCAGCTCTAGGAAATGCACCCTTGTAAAGGACACCCCCAGACTCTGCACCTGCCTCAGCACTGGCACAGAACACATTGCAACTGGGGCTTTTCCCTCGAGGGGAAAAAAAACAGTGTTTGGCCAAACATGTGGGGAAATACTTGCGAAGTGTAAGCAAAAGCGTTGAAATGCCCTCATGACTGCAAGCTGCTGGAGATGAGGGTGTGAAAAGGGAGCTGTGGCCCTTGTCTTTCCTTGAGGGATGCTGAAGGAGCAAGGCTGCTCTGCCAGCATCCCTTTGTCCCTTGGAAACTCCAGCGAAATAAAACCACAAAGCTCAAGTGTTAACCCCACAAAATCAAGGGGGTAAAGGTTTTTGATGGGTGTTGTTCCTCGCAGCGTGGCAGGGTGGGCGGGCTGGCGGGTGAATCTCATTAGCCCAGTTACAAATGCAGACGAGGCTGTGCTTTGAGACTCCTGGTTCTGAGATGGGCTGGATCCCAATCAGCCTGCAGGAGCTGCTGCTTGCCTGGCAGGGAGCTCCCAAATTCTCACCGTGATCTCGGCTGAAGGATGCTCTTTGCTTCCCTTCATAACAAAACCAGAGGAAGGCTCACCTCCGATGGCCTCTGGGGATCCCTCAGCCTTCACGGCTGCTGTCCCCAAAGGCACAAACCCAAATTCACATCTGGGTGGAGCTTTTGCTTCCCCTGCCATGAGGCAGCTCCTCCTAGAGCAGCTCAGGCACACACTGAAGCTGGCTCACACCTTTCCCACCTGAATCCTGCATTTGGCATCATTAAGAAATAATACCCTGGTTCTTTTTTTTTTTTTTTCCCCCTCCAGTTTATGGGTCCTGGTTTTGTGCAGTTCTTGGCTGCTTTCTCAGTCCCCAGCTGGTCATTCAGGACCACTGCATTAGTCCTTGGCCCTCCAGCCAAGGATGCTTTTTGCCATTGCCCCCAGTAAGCAGCACTTTGCACACACTGGTGTTACCAGATGACAGCAGAAATAGATCAGAAGACTTTTAAAACCCTGCTGCTCTTGAAACTTTTATTTAGTGACAATAAATGTGTGATCCCTGCTTGGGTTGCTTGAACAACAGCTGGAGACTAATGTGGGCTGTGACTCTTGGGGACGACCAAAGCCAGAGAAAAAAACCAGCAAGGATAGTGGCAAAAGTGATGATCTTGCTAAGGAAAGCTGTAACAGAAAACCCAGAGCTGCCCATAAATCCCATCACCTTGTTATGCTACTGAGCAAAACCCAAAGCCAAGGTAAAAAAACATCACAAAAAGTACCCTGCTGTAAAGCCTGTGTATTGTAAAACTCAAGACATAAAAATAATAATAAAGCTGCAGGAAAATCTGGAGGCACAAGCTCTGACCCAGCAGTAACAGAGCATCCCAGGCACACTGTGGGCAGGAGAAGGAGGCCAGTGAGGTTTCAGCACCAGGCTGTGGCGTCTGACCTGCAAAACTTGGTCTTCTGTGTGTTCAGCTAATTAAAATTCCTTGGACTAGGGAATAATCATGTGCATTATGAAGTGTTTCCCCCCCTGCTAATATTTTAATTGCCAGCTACTCCCTGCTCGGGGTGGGGAAAGGGGAATGGGAAGTTGAGAAGTCGCAGTGAACCATCGGAAGGAACAGATGGAGTGAGGAGGGGACGAGGGGACCGGGCAGGGATTAGCACTCCACACACGCCTCCCCACACACCCCCCTCACCGCAGGGCTTCTCTCCCGGCACAGCGAGGAGAAACCTGTTCAAACAACAGGTCCTGCATTAATATCTCATTCTCTATAAATAAATCAATAAAGGAAGCTCTGTTTGGCTGCTCCTCCTCTGAGTCACTTAGGAGCCCCGTGATGCTTTCGGTCCTGCTTCGTCCCTGTGCTTTCCCTCCTCAGCTGGAGGTTAGTGGGAAGGAGACATCACCATCTCCTCTCTTGGACGGGCTGAGAGAGGCTGTGCAACCCCTTCTGAGCCCTCCCAGAGCTCTGTAGGTGCCCCATGCTCTCCTCACCTCAACCCTGAGGAGCAGCCAGGCTCCAGAGGGGATCATCCCAAAAGAGGAACCTCTGCCCGGAGGTTTGAGGTTTTGCCATTTGTTTATAGCATCGGTGCTTTAGGGTTATGGAGTCAAAAAGGGAAGTTTTAAGCCTGCTGCTAAGTCCCTTACAAATAGATGACTTGGGAAACATGCTGGGGCGCTGGAGGGATGTGCTGCTGTGCATTTCCATAGAGGTTATAGAGGGAATTGAAATGGTCCTGCGGGAAGAGGAATGCTGGGATTCTGCGCCCAGGGTGGCCCCATCCCAGCCTGCAGGCTGTGAAACCAAAGAGGGCTTGGCAAAAGATGAAGTGGCTAATTAAGAGCCTCTAAAGATGAAAATGTTGTGATGGAAGCATGGGGACAAGAACAATTCCCACTGCATGGCTGCAAAACATCTGGGCTTTGGATGGCTCTGCCTGCAGTTGGTTTGGGAATTTAACACAGCACTCATGAGAGCAGGGGTGGGAAACCCAGAACTTGCTTTGCCTTTTCTCCATATGTGCTCGCAGGCTCCCTGTCATTTTTGTGGTGTGTTTACTCTTTTTTTTTCCCAACAGCTTGTGTCTTATTGAGGAATTATGATCTAAACCAGCGAGGCCCTGAGGGACCAGGGCTCTGAGCAGAGAAATGCTGTGTAACACCTCCCAGGGTGGATGGATGCTGGCAGATACTGCACTAGAACAAGAAGTTCGGGTGGTTTAAGATAAAATGCATGCTCTGGGTTTTAATGCATATGCAGAGCTGCTCTGGTTTCTGATGAAGGCAAGAGACTGGCATTTCTGAGTCTGCAGCTCATGAAAACTACTTACACTAAAAATTATTAATATTACCGACAGGAAGCTGGTGCACGCAGCCATTGATCAGCACAGTGTCCCACAACAGAGATTTCTGCTTTCTTGGAGTATTTGTTCAGCTGTCCAGAGCTGAGCAGCTGCTCGAGGCAAGAGCAGTTTTGCCTGGTGAAGGAACAGCCACGGAGCTGGGTGTGAGCTCTGCCAGGAGCAGCATTGCAGGGGTGCATGTCCCAAAGAGAGCAGAGCCCCTTGTCCTCTCTCATGTCTCAGGCAGGTCATCCGAAGGCACATCAGCTTTTCTGACAGAAGGAGTCACATCATCCTTTTCCAACCAATGGAAACTCACAATATTGCCAACATTGCAACTCACAATGTTTTCTGGGCAGCTCACCCCAAGCCCCTTGTCTCACTGGGTGTCCTTGTTGTCCCTGTCCGTGTTTGGCATCCCTTTGCTCCCTTGTGCATGCAAAACTGCTTGCCCCCATCCTGAAATCCAGGCTCATCTTGCATTAGCAGCAGACTCATGGCAGGGAGCTGGTGTCTTGAGGCACGGGGAGAGCCCCCTGCTCTGTGTAGAAAGTCCTTCAGGGTAGAAGAAGTGGTGAGGAAAGACAAAGCCAAACGAGAGGGAATTCAGTGAGGGAAATGCTGCTGCTCACAGCTTGCTTGAGCAACTGGATCTTGTCCTGATGTGACCTCGACTCCACTCCTGCCTGACCTGAGGAGACCACCAGCTCTGCCTCCTTCCCCCAGCACAGGATCGTTAAAAACATAAACAACTGATATGCCCCAATCTTCTTCTCCTCTCTGGCTCCCAGACACCTCGGGAGTGCGTGGACAAAGGTCTCTGTTCTACCTACAGCTGAATCCACTGTAGTGATCAGCTGTGTGATGAGCGTGTTGTGCTCTGTTAGGGGCAGGTAAGTGCTGTCAATGGACACATTAGATTCAACCTGATGAGCTTTTTCCTCTCCTCTCCTCTCCTCTCCGACCAGGAGGGGACAGAGGCTCCTGAGGACAGCTCCTTTACTGCAGCCAGACATCGATGGCTCCATAACTCAGGGCTGGTGGAGCACAGCACAGTCCCAGCGTGTTACAAGGTGATCAATAACGAGTAGGAATTAATGCACTGGAAATGATGGATTCAGAGTCAGTTTGAGCCTGGCTCTGGGCTGTCACTGTTGCTCGGCCTCGTGGGGACAGCAGAGCAGCTGGTGGGTCACAGGCAGCTCCCAGGGCATTCCCTGCATCTCTCCGGCCTCGGAGATGTGCACATCATCTTGGCTGAGCTGGCTGAAATTAAATGGCTCATGCAGAGCTTCCCAGGAGCCTGGGGGTGTCTGTCCAGGATGATAAAGGTGAAATAAATCCCAACCTCAAGGCACCTCATGCCTAGGCTCCCAGGCAGAAAAGTAAAGCTCCTTATGGACTGCAGATAAAATTGAGACCCTCGCAAAGCTTTTTAAAGAGCAGCTGGCTGCAGCTCAGTGTGGGCAGAGCAGCCTTGCTCTGGCACAGGACCTTTCCTGATATTTCCCTGGATCGTGCCCAGTCTCAGCTCTGGGGGCTGCTCTCCACCAGTTCGGCTGGATGAGTCCTGGCTCTGTGTTGAGCAGGGAAAAAGCAGCAGCACTTCCTCTCCTGCAGCCACAGGCACTAATTATTGCCCTAATAATCAAAAGGCTTTTCATCCCTGTAAACCATGTCCTGCTAATTCTTCCTGCAGACACAACTCAGCACCCATCCTCTCCCACCTCACTCATTTTCCACTTTCTCTGACCCTTTATTGCCTAATAATTGGTGTCTGATTCAATTCTGGCCTCTGCTGCCATGGTGGTGGTCCTGCCCAGGCCAGGCACCGTCCCTGGCTTGCTTGGGCTCCTGTCCCCAAGCCCTGCAGGAGCAGCACTGCCGAGGGGCTGGAGCGGCAGCAGAAAGCTCCTGGGCTCCTCCACTGAGGAGGTGTGACAGCCCTTTGATGGCCAGCACCTTGCTTCAGAGGAGATGTTTTGGAGTGGACCATGATGAGGAGATGACCTCTCTCAGTGCAGTTTTGGTTGATCTCTTTGGCCAAGCATGCGAAATGGAACCACATTTTGTCCCTTCATCCAAAAGCAGTGATTGCTGGCACTGAGGGGACAGGGGCTGTGGGAGCTGTGTGACAATCCAGGAGATCTCAGCTCCATATCAGCCCAGGGCTCTCTGGGGTGATCTGTGGCCTCAGAGCCCCAGAAAGGGTGGAGGGTGGCACTGTGTGGGCTGTGGTTGTGGCACACACCCTGATGTGGCCCCTGCCTTTGGGAGAGGCAGCGCTCCCAACAGACACATCTGCGCCTCTCCGTGCCCTGGCTTTGCCAGTGTTGCTGTCATCTAAGCAGCAGCTCTGGTCTCTTCCCCATCAAAGAGAGATCTCTCCAGCAGCATTTGCAGGCAGCAGAGCCAGAGGGTCACGTATTTTTGGCAGCTGCTGAGATGAGGAGCCTGCAGGATGCTTCCTGCATCATCTGCCGTGGTGAACCCGCCGGCTCCAAATGTCTTCTGTGAGCTGCAGACAGCAAGTGGCTCCTTTGGCAGGCTGAGCCCATCCTCATGCCCTGAACTGTAATGTTATAAACACAAAATCTCATCAGGGCTCCCAAGGAAAAAGCTCCAAATCACAAATACCTGCCATTACAGCAAGACGGCCAAGCAAACAGCTTCTTGCACCAGCGCTGCCTTTTAAGTATTCTCAGCTGGGGTCTGATGAGGCTTCTTTGGGTTTGTCATTCAAGAGACAAAACAAATCCATTTTTATTTTAAACAGCAAAATCTTGGTCACTGCCCAGCTTCACTGACTCAAAACCCTTTGGCATGCTGAATGTTTTAGCCAGGGAGTAAGAAAATGCTTATTTTTTGTGGGGAGGGCGGGTGCGTGCCTGGTTCCATCCCTTCCCAGCAGGAGCTGTGCGCACGTGGCTCCCAGCAGCTCTCCAGGCACAGTGGCGAGCTTCCCTGAACACTTTAGAGCATAATAGGACTGGTTCAATAATCCCATTACAGCCTGTCTTCAGGATGCCAGGACTAATTGGCAGGCGCTGGGACCTTCATCCCCAGCTGGAATTTTATTGCTCATCACAATTAACCAGGATGCTCAAGTCCCTTGGCCACACATGTGCCGTTAGCTCAGTCTGGAGCCGTGTCCTCGCCGGGCACTTTGGGGACCCCACTGCACCCTGTCTCCAGCCTCCAGCAGGGGAAGTTCATGGTTATTGCTGCAGCTGATTTACCTTTACTTCATGCAGTTTGCAGCTTAATGGGATTTATTTTGCGCATGTCCAGTTGGAGCTGCTTCTGCATGGAGTGCTGGCTGGGAGCCACCGTGCCAGCAGCGCTGGGGAAGCCAAGGACAGCCCCAGCCTGGCGCTTGGCTGTGGCCATGGGATGGGGAAGAATGGCCTGAGCTGGCACTGCCAGCCTGAGGGGCCATAGGAGGGGCTGGCATTAGGCTTTTCTGGGTTGGTCACATTTCTCTTGGCCTCTCCAAACTGTCCTTCTCAGCAGAGCACTTGACGCGTGCTTCCCTTGGAAGGCAGGCAGAGGCTCAGCTCACCCCAGTGCAGTGGGCACATTTGTTCAAATCTGAGTTTTGGGGGTTTTTTGGTGATCTACAGCAGTTAAACAGCAATTGTGGCTCATCCTGGTGCCTTGTTTTCATCTGGGATGTGCCACTTCTAGGGGGTGGCACATCTTTTAGGGAGAGAGCAGAGAGCTGCGGACAAACTCCGACAAAGCACTTGGTGATGGTTTTATTTCCTCTTAAGGAATCCAGACTTAGAGACTCTGCTCCCACTGTGGCACTTTGTAGTGATGAGGAGTAAACTCTTGGCCCCTGTGTTTGCGTTTCCCACCCTCAGACATGACTCAGTGTCGCAGACCGAGGCTTTGAAGCACACGAACCTCCACCCACAGCGTGTCCTTCAGCTGGAGGCTAATTACAAGGAGATACTGGAAATGCCAAAACTTCACAAGGCTTCAGAAAGTGATTAGACAAATTCTAGGAAGAAAAAAAAATCCATCAACAGCTATTAAGCATCGAGACAAGCTCTGGGACCTGGATGGGTGGGAAATGTCCCTCCAGACTGTCTGTTCTCTCCATCACAACCACTTCAGAACCAGCGCTGCCATGCTGGGCTGAAGGAGCCCTTGATCTGGCCCAAACATGCTGACCTTGGGTTCCATCTATTCCACTCTTCTCTCTCCTCCCCCCTCTCCTCGTTCACCAGGGATTATTTCAGGGTCTCTGTGCTGTGCAGGGCTCTCTTTGCCATCAGCTTCTGGAGGTTTTTTTAATCAAGAGCTGATATCTGTTGGTGCTGGAGCAGAATGTCAGGCACATCTGGAGTGCTGCTAAGAAGCCTTTGGGAGGAGGATCTGTCAAGGAGAAAGCAAAGGGTGGCTCTTCAGACAAAAACTTCTTGAAAAGAGGACGAAAAAGAGGCTGGAAGAGATTTCTCTCGGTTTGCACAGCTGAGGCTGGCACGCAGGAGTGACAAAGCCTGAAAGCCCACAGGATGCAGCCAGGGAGGGCTGTGCCATCAAGCTGCACCAGCAGCTGGCTGGGGCTGGACTTCAGCTGCGGCTGGAGGAACCACACCACAGGAATGATGGCTTTCATGTTAAATACGGGCTATGGATTCAGGTATCCACCGAGCACCAGCCTCAAGTACATTTCAGTTCTCTCTTCAGTGCTTTTATGTTGGATAAACCCCTGGTTCAGTTCATTTCTCCCAGCTAGAGCTGTTAGTCTAAATGAAACCCTGCCCTGAAGGCTCTCTTTCTGGCTCCAGGTCATGTTGTCTTGGTTTCAAGCCCATCGCCCTGGCAGCACAGAGGGATGCTGTGCCCAAAGCCACACCTGGGAGCCTGCCATGCCCCCAGGAGAGGCAGCATGCCCGATCCCTTTGGTATCCAGCTCCTGTAAATCCCCCCTGCCTGCCCGGGGCTGCCCAGCACTCCCCTCACCTATGTTACTTTTTTTCCAAATAACAGAGCCACTGCTGTGTCCATCCTCTTTTGGAGGATGAGATTTTGGTCACACAGGTCTGGGTCACTGCCTCCTCCACTGGCTTTGAGCTGCCTGCCCCTGCTCATGTCCCAGGAGGGGACCAGGGGATGGGGAGAGGTGAGCACTCTGCTTCTGCCTTCTCGTCAGGTTTGGAGCTGTGATTCCAGCACGGAGCTGTGGGCTGGGGCAGTATTTCATGCTTGCCGGTGTCGGCTGATAAACCTTTGATTTTCACTTCTGGGAATAATAGCACGGTAATGAATTATATGCACAAGAATAACTGTAATAGTCATAAAACCGCAAATAGAAGAAAATTGTAAATCAGTCACCCCCTTGTAATGTGCTTACTTCATCTGAATCACCCTCCCTGGGCAGATTATCAATTTTATTTGGCTTTCCCATCCTAAACTTTTAATAAGTGGGGTGCCTCATGCGTAAAGATACCGAGCACAGGCCATATGTTCCAGGGATTTATCTGTTTACTTTGCCTTCCTTCCCTCCCTCTCCCCTCCCTCTCATGGCTCTCAGGACCTGCAGGCAGCTGACCTCAGACCATAAAAGACACATGTCCCCAGTGTCACTTTACCTTTATTATGCAAAAAAAAAATTAGGCTGTCAGAGATGCACAGGCCTTCCTCTGTGCCGTGCAGCATTAGCCAGACCCTGCAGCATGTTTAGACTTCCATGTAATTAAAACAGAAAGCCATTAGCATAGCTCCAGGGTAATCAAGGGGACACATCCTGAATCTCAGCGTGTCCTGGGCTGTGGCACGAAGATGCTGCTGCTCCCAGTCTGTGGGATAATGCTCATCCTGAGCCCTGTGGGTAAAGGGGGCAGCCCCAAGGCTCAGAGAGGGGTGAGAGGCAGCAGGGAAGCATCAGGGGCAGGACGGTGACAATTTACCTCTGTGCTGGTGACAATTTGCCCCTGTGCTGCTGGGACTGAGCAGATGGAGAGCACAGTTCTGAAGACAGGGCCATGGCACCAAGTGCTGCCGTGTCTCTGCCGTGGCACTTCCCTGCACTTTCTCCTGGCCATGGAGGGAGGCAGCAGCAGAAAAGAACTTCTGGGCACAAGTATCTTCTCTTGCTCTGTGCCGCATGGTGATTTTTAGAAAAGTCTTCATCTTCTCCCTTTTTATTGCAGAATCGTATTAAAAAAATCCTTCTTCTTCCTCTCAAAGCCACCCATTCATGCCTTTTTCCATGTTCTCTATCTCCAGTTTTGGTTGTGTTCAAGGGGTCCAAGACTGGCACAAAACCAACACTAAATCAATGCTGACAGGAGAGGGGTGAGAGCAGCCCAGCGAGCTGGGGAAAGGTGCAAATTCTAGTCAGCAAAACACAGCTGTTGGGTTTGGTGACCCCTTTGGAGGCAAGCCGCACACTGGAGTGGAGTTTGCTTCGGTTGGATGTGAACCTGCCAGGGCCTGCACGGTATTTCATGGCTTTTGGAAACACCGGCTGCAATTTTCCATCATAACACAGCAGGGGAAAAGGGAAAAACCACAGACCGTGTGATTTACGAGATGCTTCTCTTGGATATTTCCATCTGTGATCTGAAATTACCCAGTAATGTAGAAACCCCGAATTGTTGCTCCAACTGCTCCCATTGCGGGTGCCTTTGCCATGATTTTTCATGCAGCTCCAGCTTCTCCTCCCCCATGCCCAGCAGCCTCCAGTGCTGGCCCTGGCCCCTGCCCAGCAGCAGGTTGGTTTTGTGGTTCACAATGGTCAGAGCATTTTGGGTTGTTCCTGATGGCTAATGGAGCTGAAACCATCTGCACCCATCAGGGACTCTTGGGCAGTCCTTTTTACAGCTTAGCAGGACCTGGAACATCTGTTGAGTGAAGGATGTGTTGGAGATCAACATTTTCTGCTCTGGCAAATAGCTCCTTGCAAACTCAGGCTCATTTCCTGAGCAACAGGGTCTTGGCAAACGCTGGAGCTGTGAGGGTGTGTTAGTGCAGGCTCCATCTTGGGCTCGTCCTCCTGGCACTGCACACGTGGGCATTTCATTAGTGCAGGGCTGACCAGAGAGGGTCAGAGGGCTTTGTCCATCGCCCTCATTCCTCCTCTCATTGCTTCTGCTGCAGGGCTTGGCCAAGGCCAGTCTTGCAATGTGGTTTTCCCAGTCTCCCTGGAGGGGATTGCTGTTTTAGCCTGGAGATAGCTCACCAGCCCTTCTCCCACTGCTGCTGGATTTATTTGGGCTTTCCCAGAGCTCCTGTCTGGCCTCATTTTAGGAAAACCAGAGCCTGCCAGGCACGTGCCATTGGGAAGGCTCCAGCCCCACTGTGCAGCTCAGATTGTTCCTGGCTTAGGCAGAGCTGGAAAACAGGCTGAGAACACCTGGGCTGCCGAGGGGACTGGGCAGGGGTGGGTGGGGGACAGGCAGAGAGCACAGGGGTCACTGTGGCTCGTGCAGGTGCTTCCCTCAGCACTCAGCAGCCAGTGTTACCTGCACCCCTGTGATCCAAGAGCCTCATCGGGGGCATGAACCATCCCTGGAGAACAGAGAAGGGAGGTGGGAGTGGGAAAGCCTGGAGACATCACAGCATCTGCTGGAGGTTCAGCCCAAGAGGTGCTCCCCAGAGAGCATCTGGACTGCATTTTCCAGGTGATGGGTAGACATGTGCTCCCCAGTCCTCTGTTTCCAGACATCCCAGAGGCTAGGGAGAGCCCACGGTGCAGAGCATGGGAGCAGAAAATCCCTCGTGGGATCCCTGCAGGGTGTGTGAGCTGCCCTTGGTCCTCCAAAAAGCACTGTGAGCTGTTGCTTGTGCTGCTTCACAGCTCTGCGAGGGGTGGGGAGAAAAACCTCGCAGGAATTGGATTTTAAAGGCAAGTTCAAAGTTCAAAAGTAGCAGCAATTTGAACAGAAATCTGCTCTTTGCAGCCAATTAGCAAGGCTGTGAAAGCAGCAGGAGCATCTCATGTTTTGACAGCATTAAAAAGGCAACAAAACCAAACAGTGTGGATTGAACATGGCACCCACGAGAGCTGCTGCTCCAGCACCAGCAGCTCAGAGCTGAGCAGATCTGCTGGTGGCTCCAGCAGCACAGCGGGTCCCAGGGACCAGCAAGGTCCCAGCCTGCCCACCCGAACCAGCATCCCTGCCCAGCCTGCTGGGTGCTGTCAGCAGGAGAAAACGGCACATTTTTTGTTGACTCCATCCAGTGCAGTTTTGCATGCAAGGGTCTGTGTTTACTCCACGTGCTCCCCTCTTTATTCTTCTTGGGTTGAAGGTTTTTTTGGGTGGAAAGGTGTGGTTTGGGCTGTCTTTGTGCAGGGGAGGCAGTGTGAGTGGCTGCTCTGTCTGCCTGGCTGTGCTCCCATGAACAGATGAGTTTGCAGCTGTTTCACTGTCCCAGCAGAGTGAATCAATGGGTCTTTAATTAATTTATTAATAAAATAATAATTCATTCTTTTACATTAATTAATTTAGCACACTTGGGGAATCGCACAGGTCTGACACAGTATCCAGGGGGTCACCTAGGGAGGGCAGAGGGGGAGGAGGACCCTTACTTAGAGGGGCTTCCCTGTGTGTGGGTTGAGGGATGTTACGTTGTCCTGAGGATGCAGGAGACAGGTCCTCAGGTGATTTCTTTAGGGTCTGTGAAACACTGAGGCTCCCGAAGAGACAGATTTTGCTTCTCCCTTGACTAACAAACAGTGAAAGGCTCCATGTTTGCTGTCTGGGGCTCACACACACAGAGTCCCTGTGGGATCTGTCCATATCAAGAGCCTCTTGGCACAATCCCCTATGGTTTCTTGTGAAAAGGGGCCGATCTGACACCACGATGTGCCCATAAATGCGGGGCTCCAAGTGCCTCTCGTCCCAGCTAAAGCAAGAGGAAGCTCTCCAGACACGTGGCAGGAACAGGAGCGAGCAGAATCCAAGCCCCCTTTATTTTGGCACCTGAGAAGAGTGGAGACCCCAGCCCTGGGGACCTTCTTGCCCCACTGGTGAGCTGTGGTCCCTCTCGGGATGCTTCCCAGGCGACAGCAAGGGACCAAGCCGCGGCTTTGGGAGCGGCACTGGAAGGCACCCCCGGTCCCAGGCAGAGCCGGGGTGGAAGCGCAGCCTCCGCAGACTAATGAGCAGCAGCGGGAGAGGGTCGGCAGCGGGTGGAGGATGCTCTCGGTGGCTCCGTGACCCGCTCCCTGCTCAGGGCTTCTGTTTCGGAGGTGAGCACTGGAAAGCAGCTCCCTCCTTCCCTCCCTCTCTCCCTCCCTCTCCCCTCCAAGCCAAAAAAAAAAAAAAAGCTGTGACAGCTTGATTTAGGGCTGGATAATGAGACAATTGTGAGGAGGATGGGTACAGCGGGAGCCTGCGCTTGCCAAATCATTTGGCTTAATTGATCAAATATTTTTTATGCGTCGTTTATTCCTTTAAGGTGACCATAAGCCTCTTCTCCTGCAGCTCTGAGATGAAAAGAGCAGCGCTGGAATTCACCCAGGCTGAACCCGGTGCGACAGAGACGGGTGGGTGGCCGCCAAGGACCTCCTGGCCACCAAGGATTTGCCTGGCAGCCTGCGCTGCCAAGCTGCTGCGCCAAGCGGGGCTGGGCGAGGGGATCCGGCCCCTCCACGGCTTCCCAGGGCAGCAGCACTGCAGGAACATCGGTGTGGCAGGGCTGGTGCCACCCTGCCCTTCCCTGGGGACGGCAGTGAGCCGTGCCGGGCTGCTCCTGCCATCCGCCGTGCGGAGGGAAACACCCAGCGAGCCGAGACGGGCGCAGCAGGAGCTGCCAGGAAATGTTTTCCCCATGCAATTAAGTCGCTGTGATCACTAAATGCTTCAGTCGGAGCTGGATGTGTTGGTCTACAGAGAAAAAAGGACAAACCAAATCCGTTCCTTGTTGGCTGTTGCCGCCTGCCGCAGGATGCCGGCGCTGGGAATTGCTCTCGGCGCGGGCAGGACAGAGCACACAGCTCAAATCCCAACCTTCTTCTTCGGATATCGCCGCTCCCAGGTGCCGGCTTCAGCCCCCCGAGCCCCCCGTGTCCCTACAACCCCTCCTGCTTTGGGTTCAGGCTGGCTCCCACGGGGGTGTCTCTGCCCCCCCCGGGCTTTAACACACTGTATTTGGGGAAAGCGGCTGCTGGATGCGCTGCGGGATCCCGGGGGCTGCAGCTGCTCGGTGCAGGAAGGGCAGTGTGCGGGGCTGGCAGCAGCAGCTCCATCGCTCCTGCCCGCAGCGCGGTCCCCGGGCACAGCGCTCGGCTGCTCCGCCGCGCTCAGAGCAAACCAAGAGCTGCCTCTAGCGGGGCTTCGCGGGGCTCCAGGCGAGGAGCTCCTGCCCGGCCCTGCCCTGGGCACTGCTGTGTGTCCCCATCACCCAAAAATCACACCAGAGGGATCCCACGGCTTCCCATCCTATCTGCCACCTGCATCTCCCTTTGTTATCCACATTTCCCTGGTCCCCGGTGGGGTGCTGCCCCTCCTGCCGCTGCTACTGCCAGCTCAGATCCTGGCTCTGAGCTCACCTGTGTGTTCTTGTGTTCGGATTCTGCTTGGCGCTTAAAAACCTTGACCCAGGTTCCCTTTCAGCTAAACAAAAACCCCTTGGGCTGCTGAGATGAGAGTGGCAGCAGAGGTACGCTTGGCACTGTGCTGTGTCACTCCAAGGACAGTTTGATGGGAAGAAAAGCACAGGTGCTCACAGGCAGAGGAGAGATCAGCAGGGATGGATGGAAAATGATAAGCACGTGGACCACATGTGTGCTTCTTTCCACTGGCACATCAGGAAATGTCAGGGACTGAAGAGAATTGGTCTGTCCCATCAGCCCCATGCCTGGGGGGTCATGCTCAGCCCTCAGCACTGTCCCACTCACACCCTGTGTCCTGTACTGCCCCTAAGGACACCTTTCCAGGCCAGGGGATGCTGGAACATGCTCTGGCTGAGTGCTATAAGATGGGACAGCTCATCAGCACAACATATCCCAAGCTGCTATTTTGGACTCTCACAGCTGCCAAATTCTGTTTTCTTCTATTCAAACACCCCTCTGTGAGAAATCTTCACTAACTGTTCTCTTACTTCACCTAGAGAAGTAGCAGACAGAAAACCTCATGGTCCTTTTGGAGATTCTGGCCAGGTGAGCTCCACCAGCATCCATGGGAAGCAGAGGTCTCTCCCACACCTGCTGATCCCCTGCACTTCCCCTTTGTTCAGAGCAAGTCAAGTGACGTAAGATTTCCTTGATCACACTCCTAGGGATGCTGCTCTATACTCTTGTGCCTCAAGAATGAGCAGCTAGACTGTGAGGCTTCAGAAGAAGGCTGGAACTCATGGAAACATTGGATTTGAAATGCAGGGAAGAAGACAATGAGGCAGAGGTGAATTGACAGCTGGGGCTGATGCTCCCAGCCCAAACTCACAGCAGGAAGAGGGGCTGGCCTGTGCTCCCTGCTGCCAGTCGAGGAAGGTCACTGTGGTTGAGGCATGTCAAGAGAATTGCCATTCTGTATGACCACTAATGGTATTTGCAGCTCTGCATTTAAAAATGACGATAAAGGTAATCAAGCTGTCAGGAACAAAGACAGATGGGGAGCTCCACGGAGCCAGTGAGGGATTCCCTGCTTTCAGTTAGCAGCAGCGATTTATATTTCATTCGCACTATGGACTTGGAGCAAGGAGCAGGGCAACAGTGCTTTGCAAGAACATGGTAGGAAGGAGTACACAGACACTGAATTTGTCTCCCCTTGAGCTTCTGGACCTGTTTATGCCATCTTTAGACATCACCAGGAGATATTGCAGGGATTATAAACTTTCCCCATAAAATATTTTGAGAAGCAGAAGTTCCTGATGGGATAACAACCAGTAATTTCCTGCAGGCAGGTGCACCCTGACAAAGAGCAAACACCTTTTCCTTTCCTTGTCCTCTCTCTCCAGGCTTTGATGAGGTCCTCCCAGCAGGCACTGCAGCCCTTTAGATCTATCTGAGCTATGAGGTTCAAGGTTCTCTCAGAAATACAGGCTGCAACACCAGGAGTGGGGATGAAGGAAGGGGAGAGAGGTGCGAGGACTCTCCTGCTGCAGAGCCATTGACCTTGGCCTGCCAGGCAGGTCCATAGCTCAGCTCTTTGATGGCTGTGGATCCAGAGCTGCAGAGTGGAGACCTCTCTTGCTGTTCTCCGAGTTGTGCCTTTGTCATGGCTCTGGCACCCCTCCTGTCTTCTCTCTTCAGATGTTGTCTCTTTTCTCCTCTTACGTTTGTGCGGTGTCACGTTGGCAGAGGGGACAGCTGGCAGCCTTTCTTCCTTTGTGACACGGAGTCATCCAGCACGGAGCTGTGCCTGTGCTGATACCGTATCCATGCAACCTGTGTTCCAAGCTTCGTGTTTGCTTTATTTCTGTGGATTAAAAAAAAGCCCCAAAACCCAGTAAGAAAACAGGCTTGCTCAGAAGAGTTCTAGCAGTTAATTAGTTTCAACATTGCAAGGCCCACTGCCCAGCAGCTAAAAATCATCGTGTTTGAATGGTGAATTAAGTCAGCCAAGCAAAAAATCTGAGCAACAAAACAGTCCCTTTAGCTCAGAGAAGTTCTCTTTTCCTAAAACACTGAGAAATGGCTTCTCCTGAGAGCCCACAAGGTCATT
The DNA here is from genome assembly GCA_013397895.1 of Origma solitaria. Classification (NCBI taxonomy): domain Eukaryota; kingdom Metazoa; phylum Chordata; class Aves; order Passeriformes; family Acanthizidae; genus Origma; species Origma solitaria. The sequence continues at coordinate 2,926,253 of VZRL01000238.1, read as the reverse complement.
GAATTAATAAAGCATTTCAAGTAATCTGTGGAAGTGAAGTGACACCCTGCTGCAAGAGATTTGCTGTTAAAGCCAACTTTCTGTAACAGAGTGTGATGCATATAGGATTTCCAAAGCAAACCTGTCCTCTAATTTAGGACAGTTGTCCAAACTCCTTCATGTCTGTTCTGGTCCACTGTCTTCCTCCCTAGTCATTATTTAGGAAAGTTAAGCTTGAGAAAAACTCACAAGAGAAAAAAAAAAAAAGAAAGAAAAATGAAAAGTTGGGATTCTCTCACTGACCAGGCAAGAAAGATATTCTGAATATTTTCATGCACCAAAGTGAAGACACCAAGGAGAGAAAGCAATGAAATGCTGAAAATCTCTTGAGATAATGGTGAGCCCAAGAAGCAACACTCAGACATCCAGATATTAAATAAACAAAACGAGTTGGACTTCCATTTAAATTCTGCAGGCTTAGGCCGAACACAGCATGATCTCTCCAGGCAAGGCAGGCACATAAAGCCAAGTATGGCCCCTGCTTTTCCTGCATGTTTGGGGTGGCCCTGATTTGGGCTGCAGATGCAGCACGGAAAGGACAAGGTGGGTGATGCACTAAGAGATGCTTTGGGGCAGATATTAGGGAAATCTTTCCAGTAGTCTGGAAAGTTTAGCAGGAGAACAGACTGCCTGGGAGCTGTGACATCTCTGCCAGCAGCTGTTTTTAGGCCCAGATGGACATCTGTGGCTGGGAGCACATTTCAGAGCACCCATGAGAGGGTGGCCTCTCATGCTCCCTTCAAACCCAGGGCTTTGTCAGTCTCCTGATCTTTAGAGGAACAAAAAGTAGCCTGGGACAGAATTTTCACTTTCAACTCTCGCAGATGGCCCCTAACAGGCCTTAGAGCAGAGCAGGAGAAGGGAAGGCAGGAGGAAGTCCAGCCAATTATCTCCAATCCCTTTAGTGGAAGTTTGTGTGATGGCAGCCTCTGCCTTGCACTTAGAGCAGAGTATGTGCCCTCGCTTTCCACTGAAATGGTTTTCTGCAAGTTCGTGGAACCACTTAATAAGAAACATATATTTAATAATACAGTAGCTAAAAAAGGCACCAAATAAGATAAACATAAAAAAGAGCTGGTAATAGCCTCTGCAATATGGCGTCCACTGGGTCCCTTCTTCATGAAATCCCAGCCCAGGTTCCATTTGCCTTCGACGCATTCGGTACAAACCTCTTGGGAGAGTCTCCGGTCATTTACACCCTGCAGAGCCCTGAGGGATGCTCACCCTTCTCCAGCCCCTGCCAGCACTGGCATCCAAACCCAGCAGCACACAGGATGGGGCTCCAGCCTCGGCACACTCATTGCCATGCAGCAGAACCCCCAGATCCCATATGGAGCGTGTCTGCAGATGGATGGACATATGTGGATGCATTCACATCCCTGCTGATGGAAACGTCCCCGTGTAGCCGTAACGCTCGAGTGTGTGGTTTAGCGTTTGGGACAAGAGAGGATTTTTCTCCCATTAAATAAATAAAATACGTTCAGAGCAACTTGGGATAAAGCCATTCTAATCCTTTTATTCTTTCCAAAAGGAAAATGATTCCATATTCAGGGCACTGTGCAAACAATTAATTAGCGTAACGAAAATGAAAGGCCTAATTGCTCAGTATTATTGTGCTCATTGGCAGCCAGGCATGACCAAAGAATAGGTACTGTTTTACCAGGGATAAAGAACAACTTTCCAGCTTCTAGGGCTTTTTTGATATTTCCGCATCTAGCAGAACAATTTTTTTTTTTTTGAATGATGGTGTAATTCTCACTTCCACATGCAAAATAGCTGGCAGTATTTGGAGACATCTGAATGAGCTGCTATCCAATAAAGAAAGAGAAAAAGAGAGAGACTCAGCTGGTGTGAAATGACCTGGCTGAAGGGAAGTCGATAAAGCTGTAACTTAGCCTGAGTTGAATGACACCACAGTGTTTCCACTGTGTCTCCAGCTGGAGACTTCACTCACAAAAGTGCTATAACATTCAGAAAAAAATGTATTTTTTAAGGCATACACCTAAACTTAAAGTACAATCATCCTTAATGCAGCTCCCTTTTCAATGATCTGTTGTTACCAGATGGAAAAGTGCTCTAAATGGATGCAGATGAATTTGTTCACTGTGGATAGGATCATGAAGGGTCAGGTTACAGGAGCTTAAAAAAACTGAACTGTTATCATTTATGCATCTCTCATAACAAGGAGATAGAAAGCAGATGCTGACTGAGTATTGACCTAGCCTGAGGAATATGGGTCCAATAATTCTTCCTTTAAGCAGCTGATTCTCATGGGAAAATCCCCAAAGATTCAGCTGTAATTCCATTAGCTGCCTTGTGTGGAGACTGGCAGCCAGAGACTCTTCTTTAAAAGCAATGTGGGTGAATTCTGCTCTCATTCACACGGGCTCAGCAAGGTGGATTTTTGGTGTTTGGGGTGAGGGATCACAAAAAGAGAGGTGCTTACAATATAGAATAGTACAATCATGTGAAAAGGTAAGAACAAATACAACAGATTTGTGGCTGAAGGTCACAATCTGAAACCAAGAAGAAAACAAGGGCCTCCCTGAAACCATTTATTTATGGAGCTGGGATCAATTATTACAGATGTTGTTGGGGACTCTGAGACAAAAAAAAAATTACAGAAAAAAAAATTCCATAGCAGGAATGGTCCTTCAGATGACTGAATATAGCAGGAACCTCTGTCAGGTTGATTAACAACATTCTGCTGAGCTCAATACAGCTGCTACATAACCTTGGAGAGACAGGTATTCCTCACTTGTAAAACAGAAAACTCCACCAAAACAAGGCTTTTCTTTTAAATTTATTTTGCAAATCTACCAGTTCATTTTATGAAAGTATGAAATCCTACGTGGTTACGTTAAACAGTTACATTACAATCCGGGTAATACAAATAATCACTACAAAGTTAGTTTTAGGTACTCTTGGAGAACAAGTAGATTTTGTTTTTTAAAATAAAAGTAAGTCACAAAGAAGAGATAAAATAGCCTTGTGATTGTCAAAGACTTTACTTCAAAGCAAGGAAACCACTGTAGACTCTCCTCAATCTACAAAAAGTTAAGAGAGAAGGACTTTCAATGTTAATGCTCAATTAGATTCATCAAAGCAATTTAAGTGCACACATCTACTCTCAGGATAACAAGAAGAGTTCACAAGTTGTTTGGAAACTGGTGTCAGATTTCATTCTCTGGAAATTGCTTTTACTGTTTAACATCACCATCATCCTTGTTTTCAGATGCATAAAAATCCTGTGAAATGCACCAGAGCTCCAAATCCTCTGTAATTGAATTCAGTGGGAGTAGGATCAGTTCCTACATTCAGAAGGTACTCCTGATATCCTGAAATCCTTACAATACAACCTCCTTCCCAGGAATGAAATTAATTTAAGGAACAAAATACTGTAGTAATTCGGAAAAACTCTCAGCTTTGCTATGCAGCAATTGACACTGCAAGTGCATTTCTGGGGACCTTTATGCAGGGTCATTCTTTCAACCAGCAATTGGACACATGAAGACACCAGGTAACTGCTTAGTAAGAACTTGGAGCTACATAAATAAAGTATAAAAATCAAAAAAGACATCAAATCAATCTAGAAACTGCTCTCCTGACACCCATCTGACACACCTCCAGTGTCATTCTGCTGCCTGTAAGCTGCCACTCCTGATGTGACACCTGTCAATTATAACTGCTTCTTAGGAAGCAATTAAATAGATCTTGTAGTGGCATCTCTCAATGTGTGTGTATTTAGGGGTAACACACCCAACATGCTACTCCTGCAAATCATGCAACAGTTTCACAGAAGCAAGAAGAGCTGTTCATAGGGAAATAAGGCAGGTGCAGGTACATTCTGATGGCCTGTGGCACAAAGGAGATTGAAACAGATCATTCTCTCTTGCAGCCTTCACCTCTTTCGACCAATGCATCCTAACGGGTGCAAACTCCCAAATCTCCCCTCACACACGTGCAACAAACCTGCAGAACTCACTGTAGCTCAGAAGTGAAGCCAGCAGCTTCTCTCTTCTAAGGGAAATAAGTATTTATCCACAGAGTATCTTTTAACACTGATAGCCTCAAAAAACTTAAAAGAAACCAGACAGGTTACACAAAACTATACAAATTTTCACCTGGACATAAAGTGCCATCAAACTATGGAAGCAAAAAAAGAAGTCACTGTTGAGGGCAGCTACTCGAAGTGTGTACAGAAGGCGTTTTTCCCCTGAAGCAGATAAAGTTTGCTACAGTCTTGGAAATGGCACCAAGCTGGTGGGAATGTTACTATAATAAAGGCTAGCAATTTCCTTCCTGACAAACACCACTCTTACCCGACAGGCCAAAGGCAACTAGGTGCTTTTACTGGTGGCTGACAGCAGGAATTTCCCCAGAAGGTAGTTTAAAATGGTAATAGATGCTGTCATTTCCCTCTCTCTGATATGATAACTCTAATTCGTTCAGCCCCTTCATTCTGAGCATGTATTACCACAGACAGCCCCACCCTGCTATTACCACTGTGCCTGCTTGTTTTCCACCTCTACTCATGTAAATGTAACATCAAATCCTCTTAAGAATCCTGAGCAGCCCTCCAGAATCACTTGTTCGACTGACATTTCTGTAATAATAAGGAAAGAAAAAAGAGTTGTGTGAAATTAAATGGCGCTCCTGTTGCCAAGTTGTTAAAATTATATGGCAATATGCTTCCAGTAGTTGTAAGAAATTAATTTGTGGAGTGCTTACAAGCTTTACATCTACTAAATCTCAACAGGATATAAAATGCTATTTAAGTGATACAACTTACAAATGTTAAGGAGAAAAAAAATCAGCACCAAAGAGTGGAAGAAGAAGCTAGATTCTTGTCTGCACTCTGATTCCTGGAGGCTGGATCTCTGCTGCTGAGGAAGCCAGGCAGGAGATCCTTGGTGAAGTTCTTGTATGTATGTATGTCAGCACCTGCAGCTCTCCCTTCTGCCACCTCTGCAGCACATGAGGCTGGGCTCTATCAGTGAGTCACTCCACTCCTGCAAACAGTGGCTGGCAAACAGCTCAGCCAGCCCCTCACTCTATCTGCCACTGCCTTCTGACAGTAGCAGCCACAGCAGAGCCACTCAGTGTCACTACTTTCACCTGCTTTATTACAATGCTGTTCAGAAAGATGTGCCTGAGACACTGTCCGTAGATGATAAATTCATTTATTAGTTATGCCACTATGTGATCACTGTCATCCTTATCTCAAAACAACGTCAAATACAATATAAAACTTTGGATTTTCTATAGTAAGTGAAATCAGCAAAATCAAAAGCCAAGCAGTGCCAGCGGTGCTGTCACTACTCCACTCTGTGGGACAGGACCAGGGTAAGGCGCTTTGGCAATCAGCACCAAGTTTAAGCAACAAGCTTTTAGAATACACACAAGTTTCCTGCAGATGCACAGAAAACTGAGACCTCCTGGTTGTTCTCTAAGTTGCTTTGAAACTATGACAATTCGTTTAATCCAGCAGCAGATCCTGGCACTATTCTTTTCCTAAGTACAGTACATTTTGATAGCAACACAGAAGCACGTGACACAAAATAGATTTGTTCAAGCTCACCATGGTTCTGATGGGCTACAAACACCAAGAGGCAACTCAAAAAGAGCACAGAACTCAATTCATCAGGACAACACTGACTCACAGGAATTTCGGCTCAACTTCATAAAGAAAGAAGGAGCTCACAAAGAAAAAGTTCTTATTGCAAGTTGTACTGCTCAGCTTGGTCACTTCTCACACAGATCAAAAGTATCAAAAGCTACCAAAGCGCCAAGGACAAAGAATTCCTGTTTTGTAACTATTTTAAATATAGCAAGCCTGCTTTAGAAAAAAAAGCCCCTGCATAATATTTCAAATGGCCTTTTCTAGCAGACTGGAATGGTTAGATCAACACTCACAGAAAATTCACATTTCAGAACTAGTTCTGGCACCTTGCAATTTGGAAAACTCTTGTGCACATGGGACTGAGGCAGCTTGTTGGCAGACCCTTTTTTCACGGTATCCTTGGATCACCCAAGCTTCTTTCCACCCTGTGGATCACTGGGCTCAGCAGGTGCCTTCCTCGGCAGGCACAGAGTGGCAGCTGTCATGAGACACGGTGTCAATGCTCTGCCCTTGGGACTGGGGGTGGATGGACACCTGCACGGCGATCTCCTGGCCCTGCTCGCTCATGGAGCCATCGTCCGAATCCCCAGCCGGCGAATCGCTGCGCTTCATCTCCGGGTTCCTGGGGAAGAGTGCAGCCTGGGCCCCGCAGCCCGGGGACTGCTTGTCCTCCTTACCCACCTCGTCGGGGTCATCGACCCGCACGGCCTCGAAGATCTCCTCCATGAACGCCCTGCAGTTAAGGATCAGAGGTGGGAGGGGAATGCTCCTGGCAAGCTCTTCGATGTACCGAGCAAACTCCATGGTCTTAAACTGAGTGACTTTGGCCAGCTCGAGTGTTTTGGCAGACGTGATGATAGGGATACGCTTGGCTATCTCAAAAGCCTTCTGCAGCTTCTCAGCCCCTTCCGTCCGGAAGAACTCATTGATGGCCTTCTCCGTTTTGCGGAGGTGGCTGCTCATCATGCACAGGCGGGTGATGTTCAAAATGAGGGTGATGGCAAAGGCAACGAGGCACACAATCATGTAGTAGATACTCATGTCCCCTGAGGTGAAGATAACCCTCAGGGTGACTGTGTAGTACAAGGTCTCATTACGATTAATGCCTGCACACGTGTACCGGCCCCGGTCAGCAAAGCTGACCTTTGTGATGTTGAGGGAATTATCAGCAATCCTCCACCGGTCACCTGCAGAATAAAAGAAATAAACAGAACTTGTGAAACAAAAATCCCAGGGTAAACATCAACAGGAGTCAAAGCCTGGCAGTAAGCAGTCCACTTGTAGCTTAACACTAACAGCACACCAAGGACTGAAATGTCCTTTTCATGCTTGTGACACAGAAAGCCATTACCCACTAACCCATCCTACTGCTTAGTGGTAAATTATTCTGCATACTTGCTACACTGGTTTTACTTCCTTCTCTCATCTGCTCTTTCCAGTGTGCTTCTGGCCTGCTGGTTCTTTCTGACAGGGATCCTAATTCTTAACTAGGGCTTCTCACCCTATGTTAAAAGGCTGTCCTCTATAAAGTCTAATTTTCCATATGTTCAGAGTCAAAAGTCAAGTGACCCATGAAAAAGATCAGTCTGTAAATGGCTCTGTTGGCAAAAGAACCCAGAATTTTCTCAAGGCAGTTTTCTGCTGAGCATGCAGTGCTGACATGCAAAACCCAAGTAAAAAGAAATCAATACAAGAAGCTTTATACAGCATTTGCTGTGCATTTATAACTTAGGGGGAAAACTGTTTTCATAACTCATTTCTCCTAATTACTCTACTTTGAACTGTTTTCATATCTTATTCTTCTAATTACTCTACTTTGAACTAATCTCCAGATGGCATTATAACTACAAAAAGGTTACAGAATACTTAAGGCAGAAAGATGGCCTCCAACAAGATCCTATCAATTAGTTCGATGACCTTCATTAATACTAATAGAGAAAAACACATGCATCTCTGTAACATTTTTTTAAAATAAAAAACTACAGGAACAGAACTGTAAGAGCCAATGGTTAGGAAAATATATCCCACTTCAGTTCAAAAGGGTTAAATAGCATGAATTTCATCATTGGCTATTACATATTACATTACTTTCCACAGTCTCTCTGGTGCATAAACCAAAAAACAGATGTACTAGACTACCATGGTTTAAAATATCTTGCAACAAAACTAAAGCACCAACTGCCAGCACAAATTTTCACAAGTTGTGGAGAACTGTGTTTAATTCATGCATTTGGAAAAATATAATTGAAACCAGAGCAATAGTAAACAAAACCATCAGTTAGTATCTGGTAAGATGAAGAGTCATTGCTTCTGTATGGCATACTGGGATGACTCTTGAACAACATGATTCTGTGGGGCACCAAAGCAGGATGGACGGGCTGGAACAGAAGAACTCAGCTCTAATTCACATGCCACATATCACAGGGCAAAGAGCTGTGTTTTGCTCTCTCCTTATCTCCCAATTGTAGAAATGGGAGGAAAGGAAGAAAAAACTATAATAAAGTCCCAGGAGTTTTCCAATACTGTATAAAAGGGGAATAATGATGGATAGAAAACAGCAGGAAAACGTACCTTCATCTTTCTGTTCAAGCAGGTGTCCTCTGGAGTTATACCAAAGGATATGTTCGTACTGGCTGATGTTCAGTTTACATTCAATTAAAATACTGGTCCCCTCTTTGGCTATGATATCATGGTGTGCTGGAGAACTTATTAAAGCTTGAGACGCTGCATGAAGTGATGCATTGAAAGACCCAAAAGCAACTGTCCTGTTAAAAGCTACATTTTCCACTGTGAATCCAACTGAAAGATCAGCACTAACAGTCAAAATTAACAGGCAATAGCTGAGCTTCATGGAAAGCTAGTGAAAATTCTTCTTTCATTTAATTTGGAGAAATGAGGTCATATGATATTAAGCTGTCAGTATTGCTCGGAGATAGGAGAGGAGGCTCTTGATTTGTTCTGTTACGGAAAATGTCTGGGATCCAAACGCACTTTCAAGACCATCAATATTTGAAGTGGAAACTGGAAGTACAACTGAAAAAAAAAAAAAAGCAATAAGTTTATTAATGACAGCAAGGTTACCGTATATTTAAATTTAATTTCCAGTAAACAGATTTTGATTAGCATAATATAAACTGTCAGCTGAGAGGTTCCAAATCAGAGCTTTGCTCAGAACACAGTAATAAAATGAGGGTAAGAAGGCATTAGCATAACCTCCAGTCCACTAGATGTTCATCTTCCCAATCAAATAAATAATCTCTGGAACAATAATCATTAAGGGGAAAAAGGTTTTACAAAAAGAACAAATTGTTCAGACTACTCGAAAAATGTAATTATCTTTAAAAGTGGATTCTGCATTTGTTACCAGTGAAAAAGTGCTCTCTTTAGCAGAGGAAGAAAACAGACAAAGAGGATGTAATTTCTGCCTCCCTCCCCACCAATATCGAAGTGCTTTTAAGCCCTGGTTTTCTAAAGCCAGTCTTTCATTTACCATCCAGAGAGAAACCAAAGCACACACACACACATCTGATTTTTAGCATTTACATCTACTTACTTGATTTTTGGGGCATAATAGGCATTAGACGTCTAAATACTACATAACATGATTTAATTTCTTGGGAAAAGTCTCCTGGTGGTTATCTACAGCCACAGAGAGGAAGTCACTTTCTGAACATCAGGACACTGATGTCTAAACATACTTCCCTTTTTGCAAACTCTCTTGTTGCTGCTGCATTTTCTAAGTCTGCTTCCTGTTATTCTTGCTTGTTTTACAATGAACTCCTGTTGGAAATCTTTTACTTTATGCTGCTACAGCTCAGCAGTCATATCTTATTCATTGTCTTCTCTACCCAAACTTCATAGCAATGTGAAAAATTGATTTGTCTAGGGACAGACAGTCTTCAAATTAATGTGCACAAAAGATATTTTAAGACATTAGGATACAGCCTTTAATTTTCTGTCTTTTGCACACAAGGATTTTTCTTTTTTACAAGCCAGAATAAAACCAACTTTTAACAAAATGAGATGACACTGATAAGACACAATCTGTAATCAATTTTCCTGGAAGCCTGATTCAAGGAAATCTCTAATCCAATATGTGTTCCCTGAAGTTAGGATTCCATCTAGACTGCTCCAGAGCCTTAAAAAACCATTTACAAAGTACAGAAGCCACAAGCTCAAATGTTATCCTAAAGAATATCTCACTTCATACCATTGACTGTGTGACTTGAAATTTATCATCTTTTCTTCTGCAAATAACATATGTTATTGGAATGGAATTTCATAAATATCATGACACAAAGGGACCCATTTACTTAATCAGTAATGCAGACACTTTTCATCCTTCTAGAATTACTAGTTAACACTATCTAAAGCACTTCTGAAAAATAATGTAATATGCATAAAACCAGGTGATTTCTAGCAATTGTCTTTCATCAGAGACAAGCTAAGTGTATTCAAAAGGGGGAATTCTGCTGACAAGATGCTATCCAGACTGGGAATTTTTTTCAGTGAAAGTTAATTTGTCGAAGGTCAAACCAGATTCCAGACTTGACATCTGATGAGAAATGTGTTATCTGACCCATTTCCATTTCTGTTGCAGCTATTGCCAAAACCAGTTTAACAAAGAAGGCAAAGAAGACAGCTGTGTCCAACTCTCCTTCAAGCTTGACTAACCAACTCACCCACTGAATCCTGCAAGAAAAACTGGAAAACAGGCTCCCTACTTGTTTCTCTGTAAACAGCAATCCCTTCAGCTGCCTTCTTTTTTTTTTTTTTTTAATCATTGGCCCCACTCTGTTTTCTATCATGCCTCTTGTCCTTTCATTTAAGATGAGACTAGTGCAGAGAACTCAATTACACCGTTGTGCTGGAGAAGCTACTTTCCCATAGCTAAACAGTTAAAAACAGTCTGAAGGCCTCTTTCATTCCTGTTTTTCACCAGCTACACTTTAGAGAAAGTCTGAGTCCTGCTGCCTCTGAAGAAGAGCATCCCATCCACAGCAACAGCACAGGTCTGAAAAGAATCCAATACTAAGGCTGCTGTTGATCAATAACTATTCTTCTTTTTGAGGGAGTGGTTTTAACCTTCCTTTTTTAGACCCCTGGTATTTTCAGCGTGTTTCAGAGCCCTCAAATGGCTGCTGACAACTGACCTGCTTGTTTTGGTAACCTTGTGCAGGCTCCTCACAGGCAGGCTGTGGACTGGTGGTACTTTGTGGACCGTTGACATTTGGGTTGCTTTAAAAGTCTGTCGCAGTTTGTCGTGGCAAGTGATGTGCTGTGGTCACAGACCTTCAGCTGACATCACCCCATGACCCAGCTGCCTTCAGCTAAAAATGCACTCAATGGCTTCTGCACGCATCAGATTGACTTCACAGCACCTGATGCAGTTACAACCAATGATTGCTCTGCAGCAAAGACAAACCCCCATCTTCACTCTCGAACCATAGTCTTCTAAAGCAATAACCTCCCAACTGATACTTTAGATTCATTAGAGAATAATCCCAGTGCCTCTTATACTTTTCCTGTGCTATTGTCATTTTAAATTATTAAATTTGAATTGTTAAGATTTCCAAGCGTCTATGACGTTCCTCCTAAATGACATTAGGAATCTCACTCATTTATTTAACACATGAAACACTCAGCAACATTTTCCCTCATAAGAATAATTATCTCCAGTAATTGCATATGCTCTCCACTATACTTGCACTGAGCCTGCATAATGTATAAACCATTGGTGATGGGTCATTTAATTTTACTATTAAATTCTTCAAGGTCTGATTTATTAGAAATTGTTTGTCTTTTGGAAAAGCCATTATTGCTAAGCAGACAATGATCTCTCACTGCCGAGTGCTGGGAACAATAAAATGATTTGCAAAATCCATATTCTTCATCCATTGCACTTATGCAAATCAGCTGCTGGAGCTGATAAAGGACCCAAAAAGGATAAACCGTGATCAGTGCCAACATCACAATTCTTCAACAAAGTGTTAAGCTCAAGCAAGATGAAATGTGGAGAATAGAAACTGGCTATTTTACAGCTGAACGTGAAGCTGAGCTCAACACATTTAACCTTTATTAAACCATAAGTTGTAACAACAAATAGCAGTGGAAAGATAAAAATCTGTGATGCATGCGCTTGTATGAGTCATCCTTGGCTCCTACCCTGTAGAAGTGTATTTGTGTTTAACTTAGAGCACTCTAAGTAGTCCCACTGAGGTCAGTGGAGGCATTGATAGTACTTAAAATTACACACATTTATATGGTACTGCAAAATTGGGGCCCAAGAGGTTGCAAGTTATATGGTTTTACATTCACTGCTTATAACATCACTTCATACCTGGAGTAACGTGAAGCAATAAACCGAGACACACCTGACAGAGCACAGGCTGCTGATGTCTTGCAGAAATATCATTTGCAAGCCCCCTCTGACCCTCTGTCAAACCAGGGAGACACATTTGGCAGAGCCCTGCAGACAGGAACTCTTGGGAAGTTTATAAAAATAGACAGAACAGCCTTGACAAGAGCCATTCCAGGTGCTCCCAGCACAGAAGAGGCCGCAGGGAGGGCTCACCTTCTGCTGGCACCAGCCAAAGCTCTGCGGGGCACAGTGGCACTACCCAGGGCCCAAAAACCAACCTAAGGAGCAAATCCACAGGTGAACAGGGCCAGCCTCGCTGGGCGAGGCTGCATGACGGGATTTGGCGTTTTCCTGTGCACATCCCTTGGCTGCCTGACCCCTGTCACGGGGTAACTCACCATGACACGGCATCGGCTGCGCACCAAAACAGGTTTTTTTTCCCTGTCAGCTAAAACCGACCAGGCACAAAGTTCCACCTAACATTACCCTGTCCCCACAGCCCCTGTATGCTCCGAGGTGACTTGTGGAAAAGCGCCGGTCCCGCCGGGCTGCTGGTGGCATCTGGACACACGACACACGACACACGACACGGCCCCGCTGCAGCCGAGGGCACCGGGCCACCACGGGGGGTGACGTCACGCGGGCTGGTGGCCCTGGGGCATGACGCCACGGCAGAAACACAGCCTCTCAGAATATTCCGAGCTGGAAGGGATCCACAGGGATCATCCAGTCCAACTCCCGGCCCTGCCCAGGAGCCCCAACAATCCCACCCCGTGCGGCAGAGCGCTGTCCAAACGCTCCCGGAGCTCTGGCAGCCTTGGGGCCTGCTCAGTGCCCCACCATCCTCTGGGGGAAGAACCTTTTCCTAAGACCCACCTAACCCTCCCCTGACACAGCTCCAGCCGTTCCCTGGGTCCTGTCCCTGGTCACACAGATCACAGACCGGAGCTGTCCCTCAGTTGCCCCTCGTGAGGAGCTGCAGCCCCCGATGAGCTCTGCCCTCGGTCTCCTCGTCTCCAGCCTGACCAGACCAAGTGACCTCAGCCGCTCCTCGTGTGGCTTCCCCTCGAGGCCCTCCGCCACCTTCGCTGCCCTCCAAACCCGTCCCTATCCCCCCCGCTCCATGTCCACGCCAAAACAGCGAGGCGGGACTCGGGCCCGCGGCCTGCCCCTCCGCCGCCGCCCCCGACCCCGATCTCGCCAGGTGAGCCTGGCGGTACCGTCGCTCTCACCGGGACAAGGGTGCCCGGCCCAGCGCGGCCCGGCCCGTCCCGCAGCTCCGCCGCC
>VZRL01000238.1:2886976-2912925 GCA_013397895.1 Origma solitaria | reverse complement strand
GGGCTCGGGGGCTCTGCGGGGCAGGGGGAGCCCCGCGGGGAGAGGCGCTTTGGGGGGCCGTGTGGGGCAGGCGGGACCGTGGGGGGGGTGTGGGCACCTGCGGGGCTCCCTGTGGGCAGGAGCCCCACGAGGGGAGTTAGGAACGTGGGGTGCCACATGGAGCAGCCCCGTGTGCGGGTTGCGGGACCTCTGGAGGCTCCCAGGGAAGCGGAGGCTCAGGGAGGCCTGCAGGGCCGCGGGGTGCGGAGGGTGCCGGCGGTGACCCGGGGCCGCGGTCGCTGCGGGGTCGCGGTGGTCGCTGTGGAGGGTCCTGGGCAGATGGGGTGCGGGTCCCCAGCCCGCAGCCGGAGCTGTCCCTTTCCTTCGCTTGAGGCCATCGCTGCCCTGTGGCGGGGGCAGCTCCCCCGATTGCATCAGTGAGCGCCTGGCCGGGGGCACAGCGTCACCCCAGTGTGATCTGGGCTGCTCCGCCTGGCCCTGCCCGCCGCTCACCACAGCGGCCCGGGCGGGTGACAGCCCCGCCCGTGGGCTCGCCATCCCCGGCTCGCGATGCTGGGCCGGCTGCTGCGGCAGCTGAGCACATCGCAGCTTCTGGGGGCTGTTCTTGCCCTGCCGTGCTCATCCCCAAGTACACAAGTGACCCAGTGGCTGCCTCCCTACCTGCTCAGCTCTCTGACAGCTGTCCCCATTAGTATCCTACGCTCCTCAAAGCAGCCATCCCAAGCGATTTGTTTTCACTTTTATCTTGGTGGAACACGTAATGGATTTAATTATATGAGGCCCTTTTGTAGCGTCATTTTTTTTTCAGAGTTAGCAAACTGGGTTTTTTTTTCCTGCAGAGAGGGTGTGTCAGTTAGATAAAGCCACGTGTTCCTGTGGGACTTTAAACTTCCAAGTATGACATTTCTTCAAGTCAGACATAATTTGGTGTACACACACGGGGTTATGTGTGCAACATTGTTGTGTTTAATTATTTGAAACACCAACTTGATGCTCTTGAACTTATGTCAAAGTGCAAGGGAGTGATTATTTTATTTACTTTGCTTTCTGTGGTGGTTTGTAGTCATGTCTGAGGAAGACAGTGGTGAAAATCTGAAAGAAGAAACCTCTTACGAAGATGAAAATGAACAGAAGACAGAGGAACTTGGTTGCTCTGAAAGCAGTGAAGGGAGGGAGCAAGAGACTGTGCCTGTGACTCGGAAAAGACCTGAACCCAAGCCCCCAAGCCAGCCTGCTGGCACAGAAAAGCCTGCAGCTGAAACCATCAAGGTATGTTCCTGTGCTTGCTCGGAATGATGTGACTTCACATTTAGTGGCTTTGAGCACTGGAGAACTCTGAGCATAAGCCCCTCTCCTTTCTGAAAATTCACATTGCTGTTCTCTGAAATGAAAAAGCTGCACAAAAGTCACACATCACAGACTGCTTGTGTTCCTTTCCTTACCATAATGCCTGCATCAGTCTTCTGTTTTTCTTCATTAAAGGTCTCAGATCCTCCTGCAGTTCAGACAGGGTGGGGCTACTGGGGAAGCTGGGGGAAATCTCTTCTGTCAACTGCGTCTGCTACCGTAGCTACTGTAGGTAAGGCTCTTTCTGGTATTTGATAAATATTTTAATCATGTTTTGTGTCTCAAGCTGATACTTTAGAACTTGTTTCTAGAGAAGAGGATTTCAGTTATAGCAGCCATTATTGGAAAAACGTCAAGAGAATTGTTCAAGTAATGGGAAAAGCTTGTACCAAAAGGTACAGTGAGATTAAGGAGATATGCACAGACAGAATTACTTTCAAGTTTTTGAGGCATTTCTGTAATTTTCACCTGGTATTTTAAACTGGTGTTCAGCCAGTATTTACAACTTCATTTAAAAGCTGAGATGAAACCTTGGTTCATTACATTGGTAGGTGAGCAGGATAGATAGAGGTTTTAGTGCTGGTTAAACTGTTTTGAACAGAAGGAATCCAGCATAATAAAAAAGAATATGCAGCTCTAATCCTGTTTCTGTTCTGATTTTTGTCTTCTCTAGGTCAAGGTATTTCAAATGTCATAGAAAAAGCAGAAACAACCCTTGGGATCCCCAGTCCTAGTGAAATCTCATCAGAGTCTAAAGATGCTACAGGAGGTCAGTTTTGTACTGCATAAGAACAACCCTGAAATGTTTTTCATAACATAATCAGCCCCAAAATAGGATCACCTTACTCTGCACTGTGCACATTGAGATTGATAATAAAAACATTAAAATAATGTTTGGTTGGTTGGTTGGTTATTGCTTGGTTCTGTTAATTCTGAAAGGTAGGGAGGAAAATAATCTGAACTGCAGTTTTGCACCTGGCTGACACTTGGTGTCTGTTGATTTTCTCCACTCCGTGGCTGACAGGATTTTTTTTTTTTTGGAAGTCAGGAAGTTAATTTTCTTCCTTCTAATGCAGGAAGTGAGAATCCTGCTGCCAGCAACGCAGATGCAGCTGATGATGGCAGCTCCTTCCCTATTGCTGGGGCTCTTGAAGTTTTATCGACCATCTCTACTGCTGTCCAAAGCACAGTGAGTGAGTTGGGAATGCAGGAGAAAATGGGTTTAAGGGAACTTCAGGGTTTTGGCCTTTCATCTGAAACATTGTAAGAGGAAACTTAATTTTGACGTTTGTGGGATGAATGGTGAGAAACTCTTCCAACCTTCAGACAGCCCTTATCCTGGGCCTTCCTTCTGACTGGCACCTAATGTGAAAGATGCCTTGAATTTTGATAGTTCTGTATTAAATGTTGGTACATAACAAAAAAATCCTAACAGTGGATTGTGCAGAGCGTGCATTTCTGTGCATGTCACCTCTGTACTCTGTCACCTCTGCTCCTTTCCTTTGGAGTAATCAGGTAAATGCAGGGTCAGACTCATTCCTGGAATATTTCCACTGATTTCCACAGAGCTGTCTAGAGATGAAATCCATTCTCCTCTTCAAAAACCTCTGTGAAACTAGCCTAATTTGCTTGGAAATCAGCTTGCTCCTGTGACCATGAGAAATGCACTTCAAAGGAAGCCATTACCCTTAGAAACTGCTTTTGTGATCTGCTGTCTTGTCAATTTGCCTGTGAATCTGAAAGAGCTGCAGATGGAAAGCTGGCTTCTCTTTCTGCTTTTAAGGCTTCAACAAAAGTTAGCAATCAAAATCCACAGGTCTGGTGTTTTCTCATTGGAAGGATGAGAACTAAATACTGTGCTGAGAACCAGCTTGTTCACAAACTAAAAATGTATTTCCCATCAGATTGCTGCAGCTGTCTGGGTGCTGTAATAAGCTGTTGGGTGATAATGTTGTGGCTCTTTCCATGTCCTGCTTCTCTCTCTGTGATGATTAGGGTTGAATTTTAGGGTGACAAGGACCAATTTGGCTTTTGTGTGAGTGCCCAGCATAAGATTGCTGATAAAACCCTCCCAATTCTATTTCTTCCATTGCATAATCTTCTGTGAATTTTATGTGCTGTTTTTATCCAAATCTGATTCCTAGGGGAAAAGTGTTATTAGTGGAGGTCTGGATGCCTTGGAATTCATCGGGAAAAAGACAATGGATGTAATAGCTGAGGGAGACCCTGGATTCAAAAAAACAAAGGGCCTAATAAACAGAACCTCCACGTTATCTCAGGTACAGCAGCTCCCTCTCAGCACCTCATTGGTTTCTCTTATTTCTTCTCCCTTCTTTTGTGGTCCTGTCATTAAGCAACCATTTTTGCTATTGAGCCAAAAGCCTTCTCCTCCCGTATTCTCTATCTCCTGGCGCTGTCACGAGGCCTCTGCTTTTCTTTTTCAGGTCTTACGAGAGGCAAAGGAGAAAGAAGAGCAGCAGACAGCTACCGAGGTTACCATGGCTACTGAGAAGAAAGCCCATTATGGGTTACTGTTTGATGAGTTTCAGGGTCTTTCGCATCTGGAGGCCTTAGAGATGCTTTCCAGAGAGAGTGAATCAAAGGTAATGGCCTTGAGCATTTTGCTTTCTATTTTGAGTTCAGCTGAGGAGGGGAAAAAAGATTAGAAATATATGTATATACATGTAAAATCAAGTGCTCAGAACTCGCTGTAAAATGATTACAGAACTTCACTTTGATCCTTGCATTAGGATCTGGTGTTTACCTTGGGAGCAGTTTGTCCTGTCCTCAGCTCCTAAAGCCATTCCCTTTGCCCCAGTCAGCCTCAGTTCTTGCAGGTCTTCAACTTTTCACAGGTTACTCTCCTCATCCCCACTGGTTTGATGCCTTGGCCTGCATTTTCCATCCTATTGGATGGATTTATTGATTCTCTCTTTGGCTGTGCTGCCCCTAACCAGGTGAAAGCGGTTCTAAATGCCCTCTCTGGAGAGGAGTTGGACACACTGAAGGAGGAAATGGAACAACTCAAAGAAGCATTTTCTTTGCCTGAATTCTTTGAAGAAGAAGAGGAAGAAAAGAAGGGTAAGAGACCCTGAGGTTCTAAGAAGAGAAGCTCATCCTCAGTGCAGAACCAGCCAGCCCTGATCAGTAGCAGTGGGCATGGTGCCAAATTTAAGTTATTCTTTAGCTGGATGCTTAATCCTAAAGCCATCTGTGGCCAGGGGCATGGCAGGTAGCAACACCCTTCATCTCTGGAAAGCTGCTGTGCAGTAATTCTGTAGCACGAATGATTTCTTACCAGAGCAGGATTAGAGTTGTTTCACTCCTGGGCAGTTCATACAACTGACCCTGGGCCAAAAGGCAAATTCAGAGAAAGAGTGGGTTTCCTTGACCAGGGGGAAAAGATGGTGAATAGAGTTGTCCAACCTGTGGGAAAGCAAAAGCCTTTTTATTTGTTCTTTAAATCAGAGTTAGCCATACATATAAAAAAATTCAGAGGTACCTTCACACACAAGAGCCCTGATTCTTGAGAATTACATGGATTTAAATGTAAATTTCTTGCATTGCTTTTACCTAAATGCTCATCAGGGAGGGCTTACACACCTGCACTTGCTATCATTCAACAGTTAATGTATCTTTTATATTTGCACATAATGAATCTCACATCTGCTCTGCCATATATAATAGGAGAACCATAGGCTCTAAGTGATATTTCAGACTCTCCAAGGTGATGTGCAAGTTACTGTGTTATAAAGGGCTGCCTGTAAAAAAATAAAAGGTAGAAAAAATGGAGTTACCTTAGCTACAAAACTAGAATTGAGAAAGCAAGAACTAACCTTCAGGTGCTGATGTCTCCACCTTTGCAGAACTTACCTTAGAAATTGTATTTGAAAAGACTGGGTTTGATGCGTTCTTGCTGAGGTGATGGTACAAAGAGAAATAAAGGAAACAGTTGACAGACTTGTGCAGAACTAGTTGTGCATTGAAGTGCTGCTTATTCCTGAATCTGTCCTTTGTGTGGATTCTTTAACCTTTCCTGTCCTTTAGGAGATGAGGAGTTTACAAAAGAAGTATCAGAGTTGTTTTCAGAATTGCACATCTCCTCCAAGCCAGACAAAGTGATCATGGTGAGTTATTTTCCATATTCTAAAAGCTGGAGAGTTTCCTCACAGGAAGGGCTTCTCATCACCTGCTTTGCTTGTGAAAATATCAAATTGACAAAAACAAGCCATATTTTAGATCTTTTGGCAATGGTAGGCAAAGGAAATGAGTATTTTCCTTTAATTTTATGGGGCAGAATCGTGTGAACATTCAGCCACCATGGTGAAATTACCTACAGTCATGAACTGAAGGCCTCCTCTTGGTACAAAGCACCTAGTTTTACCCCGTTCAGGAATTGGTATGAGGAAGAATCACCTCTCTTGCCATCATTTCAGTACCCTTCAGATCCACCAAGTGGCAGCAGCATTCTGCAGACATGTTTTTAAAGCACCTCTGATAGTCTGGTCTTGTTGATAAACTCCAGCCCCTGGTGCTAGAGAAACAACTGCCTTCTTCTACATCAGTGCAGCCAAACTTTGGCAAAATCCTGGTGGCACTGGGATCATTTGTCCTGGTTCTTCTCAGAAGCTCCAAAGTTGTAGCTGCTCCCTTCCTCTAGAGAGATCCAATACTCCATTGTCTTGTGGTGTGCAGGGGGCCTTCATTCCAGTCATTAAATACCATGGCACTTCTTGCTACAGGTGAGAACATCTGCTTATGAGTGGATAGCACAATTCAACAGCAGTCTTCCTAAAGGAGGAAAAGAAAGTGAAGCAAACCAAGAAGTAGAATCCAGAGATGGTGACCATGATGCTAAGAAATCAGTAGAGGTAACTGAGTAATCAAGGAAAAGAATATTTGGCTGCAGACTGTTTATCTGGCTGCTGAGTTACAGTTGTGATTCACAGAGTTTATGGGTTTCTATTTCTGTGTGGGTTCTGAGGTCTAAAAGGGCAGAGTAGTGACAGTATGTTGTGTGTTTTAAATAACACAAGCTGCTAGGTTTTGTATGGTATGGGGAATTTTTGTCTCTCTTGCAGGATATTCATGCATTTGCCATAAGAAGCCTGGCAGAACTGACAGCCTGCTCCATTGAAATGTTTCACAAAACCGCAGCTTTGTTTCTCTATGGTCAGAAGCAGGAGGTGACAGCCACAGACAGAGCCAAGTCCCTTTCACAGTGAGTGCATCTCTCAGTAAATGGATAGCATATAATTACTGATTAAACTGCCTAATAAGTCTTTGCAAATCCATGCAATTCAGGGCTCTTGAATTGTGCTGAAATTTGGTGTTTAAATTTGGGAATTTGGCAAATTTGTTAATTTTTGACAGGTGGCATCACTATCTTCCAGCAGAACTCAGCTGTCTCTTTCCAGCTTAAAGACATTTATTGATAAGAAAGAGGAAACCCTACTTGAAAACTTTGTGTAGCCTAGAGGGATATTTGTCCTAAGCTTTAGCTAGGCTGCAGGCAGAGGTTTAAAACATGACAAAGCAGTTGCATAAAAATGATTCCTGATTACCTCTTTGTTAATCATTTAGTATGCTTGGTACGTGAGACTGCAGAATAACTGCACAGGAGATACTTGGCCTGTGTCTGAAATATGCACTACCTTCTAATTCAGAAAATGACACTTGCCAGTAAAAAAAGGCAAGTCAGTACTGTTCCTTCTGGATGGATGTGCCTATCCTCTGAGTGCTGTTCCACATCTTCTGTTTTAATTATTTATTTCTCCATCTTTCCCCTCTCTATTTTATTTGGGAAACTTCTGAATCTTCATACACCATTTATATGTTCTGTATAAATTTTGGTTTAATTTAACTTAATAAGCATGGAAACGAGGCTTTTATGTTTTAAAGGAATACTGAAAGAAACTTCATCTTGAGGACTGTTTTTACTTCATTGTTTTCCCTCTGTTCCTCCACAGATTGACGATCATGCTCTGTAAAGAACTGTCAGCTTTCTCTAAAGAGTTCACAACGTGCTTGACGACTGCAGGGGTAGGAGTTACACCACAGTTCTTTGGAATGAGATGTGGTTATTTGATTACAGCCTTGGGATCTTTGCCATGAAGTGCTTTTTGTTTTTGCATGTTTACATATGCAGTTTTTTCCCTGTGAGCTGATCTTCTAGGCCAGTGTTCCTCAAACTGTGGCAGCTGAGCTTTTGAGAGGCTCCTGCTGCATTCAGCCTGGCATGGAGTGGGGGTGGGAATTGGTGCTCCCAGCACTGAGGAGACAGAAGCAAATAATGTTTGTGAGTCTGTTGTGGATTTTCCAAAGCACTTGGGTGTTCCTCAAGATAGCATCATCATCTCTGGGTTCTCCACTTGTCCCCAGTTCATTTGAAGATGTGATGTGTATTCATACCCCACCTCTGCTGGGCACATGCAGGTTACTCTGTTCTTATTTGCATGCTAAGGCAGCTAAGCTTGTGGCTTAGCTTTCCTCTAGTCAAGGGAGCAGTGGTGGTTTTAAACTTACTGAGGATTTAGCTTTATCTTGCTTGAAGAAATGTGATCAAATTTTCAATCAGGATAATAGATGTCTGATCTCTGCAGGTCAAAGAGAAAGCAGATGTGCTTAATCCCTTAATCACTGGAGTGTTTTTGGAGGTCAGTTATGCTAACGTTAAAAGTTTAAGCTAATACTTTAAAAATAGATATGTTGGTTCTTCCCACTTCAGGATCCTTATGCATGCCAAGTTCTCTAACCCATGGTCTGAAATTGTGCTTACCTGTCTAATAACTTGAAAGTTTTGATAAATGTCTGTAGATTTGCACAAGAGATGAGTTACTTAGTGAGGGGTGAGTGTCAGCTCACAGTTATGATGGGTCAGGAGACACACATTAAATTCAGCAGTCTGGATTTTTAGGATTTAAATGTCCAAAGTCAAACCTTAGACAAGTTCAGAAATTAGCATGCCAGAGTCCCAACACTTCCTTACTGCTGAGTTGGTTCTCAAGCTTGCAGAGCTCTGAGGTGTGGTAGGAAGGGGGTGTTTCATGTTTGTGTGTTCTTCCTTCCTGCCACAGCATGCTATGCTTCACTTAGAAATAACCACTTTTCATCTGTTACTGAGAACAGTATCCTGCGTTTGGATTGGAACTGATCTTGTTTGTCAGTCTTTAAGCCAGTTGCTTTTTTTAGCCTAGTGGCATAAAGCCCCTCAAAAACTTGATATAAAATTGATCTCTAGAATGAAGCCTTTAAAATCCATCAAGCACTAGGCTTCAGTTTTTTCTGTTCCATAATCAATGCTGTTTGAAATGAGTATGTGTTGAGTAAAGCTGATTGGTAGCATAGTTATTCATGTGTGTATTTTGATTTTTGTTTTCACAGGCTTCAAACAGTGCTTCCTACATCCAAGATGCCTTCCAGCTCTTGCTGCCTGTACTGCAGATCTCTCTTATTGAGGCTAGAACGGAACTATCACAGTAATAAAAATCCTTCTAATTAAGAACTTTTTGACCTTCCCACTTCGTAGCTTCCATGCTGGAGAATGATGTAATGGCTCTTATTAAAGGGAAAAAGATGAACTCTGTTCACTGCTGCTGCAAGAATGGTGATTAAGTGCAGTCTGGCAATGACAGCTCTTACAGCACGCTGAGAGATGTGATTAGCATAGTCCAGGCTGGTGGACAACGTGACAGACTTAAAGTGCAGATTGCTTCTCTGTTTCATGGACTGTCTGTATCTTTTCACTGAAATCTCTCTGCTGTATGTGTTAACAAGCTCTTTGTGTTCACAGTCCAGAGAGCTTCTCCAGTGCTGAAGAGAGGAGTAGCAGCTGGCTAGTTAGAGTTAGCTAAAATCATGGTGTGATTTTTAAGTCAGGCATAATTGGGTTCCTGATAGCTCTGCATTTTTGTTGAAGTGAATATTAGATAGGAGGTGCAAGGGAACGCAAATATTTATGATTATGAACCTTGCAGTTCCTAGACTGGGCAGAACAGAGCAGAGAGGATTCCTTACCAAGCTGTTGTTGCTGAAGAGAAGCCCAGCTTCCGGGAGATGTCTGTACTGATTCAGGGATGTGGGACAGGGACGCTCACCAGGGGGCTGTTTCTCATTCTCTCATGCTGTGCTTGCTTCAGCACAAGCTGGGAAAATGCTGATCTGGCCCTAAGAATGCAGGTACTTGGCTTTATAGCAATAAATGAGAACTGACTAAAAGGGATTGATTCGTGTTTGGACAATTTAATGAGAGAATTCAGCAGGAGGATTCCCCTTTTTCAGTGCAGCTTGACATGTCAGCCACAGAGTGTTCACAGACTCACATACTCTGTGTAAAAACACTATAATGCAATGCTCCTTCTTGGAAGGTATATATTAAAGTAGGGAGAGAGGAAGCAATTTGGTTCGGTTAGTAGGAGTCCTAATTTGCTTCAGAAGCTGCTCCACATACGGTATCTGTTTCTTTGTGCTGTGCAAGTTCCCTGCTTTGTTCCTTTATCTTTTGAGCCTGCCCATGGGGAGGCAGCAGCCTCTGTTGGAATCACAAGAGCAGAAATGCACAGCTAAAATGGAATTTCAAGAAGTCCATAATAGCTAACCAGAGGTGACTGAGTGTCACACCTGCCTCTGCACTTGCTCATTGGGTAACAATGATGCTCAAATCCCCTTTTGAAAATCCTCTGGGTTTTAGCAGGTCTTGCACATCTCTGCTATACTGAAGGCTTAGAACATTCCTCTGCTCTAGTTGTGCAGTAGAGAAATGTTTTTTGTATTAGAATACCTTTTGGCTAATGCTCTGATTTTATATATATGGAAAAAGCCCTGCCTTAGTCATGGTTATACTGATCAGATCTCTAAAGGGAGAGCTTTTTCTTGCATCTTAAAAACTGGACTTGAAAGGAGTGTGTCTGGGGTAAAAAAATCTGCACTACAATAAAATCTGTATTTTTTTCCTTCTTTTGGTTAATAACATTATTAAATAAAGGATTTGTTTTGACAACCGTTTCAGTTAAAAGTTATCAAGGTAGCAGTGGGCACGAATGAAATGAAAGAACAGTGGGTTTTTCTCAGTCCTGACTGCTTTTTTTGGGGCAGAACTGGGTGCAGCTCTGGGACCAGGACAGCTGGGATTTTTCTCATGGCAGGAAAGAGTGCTGTGAACTCAGGCTGAGGAGTGAGAGCTCCCATAGATGAGCTCCCAGTTCCTGTGTCAGTGCAAAAAGGCAGCTTTGCTCCTGCCAAAATTTACAGAGATGTCAGAAGAGAAGAAATAAAGGTAACGGGGTTTTATGAAGCAGCAGCAGCTGCTTTTTTGCGGATAAATTCTACTGACCTGCAGTGCTTCAGTGTAAAGTAGTTTAATAATTAAAGAAAATGAGGTGATTTTTTTTAACATGCGGACAGTAATTCTTTCAGCCATGTGCCCACCTGGATTTTGTTATAGCAGCCAATAATCAAACGTGCACCGAGCTTCATTTGTGTGCCAGTGCAAGGACCGCAATAAACAGACAACAGAAACAGTTCCAAAATTGCTGAAATCTTTCTACCCAAAGGATTCATCAGAATTCAGCATTGAGCTGTCTGGAGGTCTTCCTGCTTGGCCTTGCCTTGCCTGTGAACCTAATGAGAGCTGACAGTAATTTGAGCACTTCTGGTAGTGTTTGGGGAGGTGAGAGGTGGCTGAGAATAGATAAGAGTCAGCTAAGATGCTGGCAGTGACTTGGAGGGGGGAAAAAAAAAGCCTTCCACAATTGTTTTCTTTCCTTGGGAGTGATTCTGTTAGTTGCAGCTGTAAAAGCTGCTTCCTGGCAGCTGTTGTGAAAAGGTTTAAAACATAAAAAAAGCTTGGTCTTCCCAGTGGGCTTCGGGATGTGCTCCCAGGCCTTGCCCAGCCGCCTTCCCAGGGACTCATTTTCCATTATTAAAATGTGCATATTCAGTAGCAGCAGAACCTCTGGCAGGATGAGCAGTTGTCCTCATTTGGAAGAAGCCGCACCTCCATTGCCACTGGTGGCCCTGACTAAAGGGAGACCTGTCCCAGGTCACCCACAGCACAAATTAAATGACTCAGAGGCAGGAAGGGGGGAGCTCATGGCAGGAGGAGGGCTCTGGCATTTCCTTCTCAGGTGTGTACATTGAATCCAAAATAAACAGTGAGTCTGTGATTATGGGACTTAAGCAGAGATGGATGTTCTGTGGTCAAAGGCTTCTTGGCACAGAAATGGAGGACATAAGTGGCCTGTACTGTGCTAATCCATGTTTGCTGGGAGTTTTCTGTGGCAACTGCTCGAGGTGTCACACTGCTGCTTTGGGTGCTGGCTGGCAGGTGCTTTCCCTCCTTAAAGCGCAGCTTTGTGCAGGGCGAGAGCAGAGCCTGTGCAGTCTGTGGGTTGGGACCTAGGGCTGTCCCTGGCTGCCACCCTGTGCTGAAAGATGCTGGTGGCTGCAGCCTGGCCTGGTGGTCAGGATGGTCCTGGTTCCCTGGGAAACGCTTTGTGTCCCCATGTCCAGAGAGCACTGGCAGGGCTGTCCCCTGGGCTGCTCTCACTGGAGGATGCTGGAGGCATCAGAGGACAGAGCCCAGCTGGGGCTGGCAGGGAGTGAGCAGTGAGGTCACCAGTTAAAAATAAACTCGAGTTTGGTGTTTGTGGGGGAGGATCCTCCTAAGGTGGCAGGAACTGCTCAGAGGTGTGGGTTGGATGCCGGCGCTGGTCCCAACACCAGGCATCCTGCCTGGGTCTGTTCAGGGTCCTGCACTGTGCTCCATGTGTGCATCTCCACCAAATTCCCTGAGTGCCCCGACCTGGCAGCTGTGTCATACTGGCACAGATGGGACTGCTGCCATCGTTTATCCCCAGACTAAGTGCTTGCAGCAGGAGTTCCCCGAGTGATTTGTGCGTGAGCTGAAGCATTGCTGTAAGAGCCCCAGAGCTGTTGATTGTAAAACGGGCAGCAACAGGGACTGCCACTGGCTTGGCTGAGCTGCTTCAGGGTTTATCCGCCCTGGCCATTAAAACCCATCCCTAATTTCTGATCTAAACCTGCCAAGGGGACTCTTGCTCTGGGTTTGGGGCCAGGGCAGGCTATGGTGGAGGAGGCCTGGAGCAGACATAGAGTTTTTGAGACAAGCGATTTCTGTAGAGCTGCTTGCTCCCTGCATGGGTTACCCAGGGTTTAGTTTCTGTGGGAAGGGGCTCCACGCACTCTGCAATTACTGTAAATGAAAGTCAAATGACTGTGGGAGCAACTTTGTTGTAGAGTTGAAGGTGTTAAATGGGGCAAATCTTACGGGAGAGCTAATTCCTTTTATTAGGTGGGGAAAACAAATTAGCTGGGTACACAAGCCCTTTCTGACACTATTGTTACTGTTATTATCCTGTACTGGTGCCGTTGGAAATGAGGGCATTGCCTTAGAGGGAAGGCACATTATGCAAGTGTTTAGACGTGCTGGTAACTGCTCTCTGCTGACAGGTATTTGCTTAATGATATGTTGGAGTGAAAGCCAGCAGCAAGGACAAGCATCAGAAGGAGCTGGGAGCGCTGAGCCCTGCCTGGTCCAGCCTTAACTGGACCTCCTGGAGCTGCCTGACACCTCCCACCCAGAGCCTCTGCACTTCGAGCAGGGTCCTGACCATACCACATTCCCAGACTGAGTCCCCAGTGCTCTCCCTGGTCCCAAGGCAGGTCCCTATGGATGTCTGCAGCCTCCAGAGCTGCCCTGACTTGCTTGCAAAAGGTCTTTCTGCTCCTGCCTGTGCTGGAGGCAATGCCTCCTGTGGGTACCAATGGGACTGGTCATGTTTCCGGTGTCATGTGCTGTCCGTGACGGATGGCAGAGCCAGTTTTTCTGCTCCAAAAGTGGGACTGGGGAGGAGACCGCAACACTCAAATACCCGGAGCCCTGGTAGCTGCCAGCCAGCCATCGAGGAGATCACTTCGTTTTCAACTCCAGGTAAGGCCCTTCCCTTTCTCCCTTGTGCCATCCAGGGAATTTACAGACCCACCTGTGTGTTTTACAGGCTGGAGAAGCGGAGCAGGAGGGCAGGGTGAATGAGAGGGTGCAGCAGGAGCATCCCTGGGACAGCTCGTGCTCTGTGTGGTCTTTGGGATGGCAACGGGACCTGAGCCTTGTGAGAAGGACTTCGGTCCCTGGCTGAGATGGGAGTGGGCTCACTGAGCCTGTTGAGCCTGGAGGGATAAGGCCATCCAGGCTTCATCTGGAGGGCTATGAACACACAGGTTTGCTCTGTTATCCAGAGGTCTGATCCAGCTGCACCCCATGCTCTGCTGGCTGTGGACAATTGCAGCTGGTCAGTGGGGACCATCAGCTGGTCGCTGGGTTTTGCTGGTTTGTCTGCCTGGGCTTTAGGAAACCAGCTCATCTGGGGCAGGCAAACCTGCCTGCCTGAAATGCAAGGCAGCTGAGGCTCTAAAGGAGCAGGCAAAACTGGATCTGCTGGTCCGGGATGGGATGGAATGGGAAAAAGCTGAGCGCTGGCAGCCATGAGGAGTGAACACCCAGGGCAGGGGCTGCACAGGATGCTGGGTGGTGCCCCCAGACAGGAGCTGGTCAGAGCCCACCCAGCTCTTGGAAATCAGCAGGGTTGGTCCCCAGGGACAGAGGTAGCGGTGCAGGGGGGAATGAAAGGGTTTTAACCCCCCCACAGAGGCATTTCTTGGCATGTGTTGGGGCAGCACTACCCCTTCCCAGCCCTGACTGCAGGACTTTGGTTTGGTTTCCCATTTCCTAGTGCAGTGCTTGATGTCCATCTCTGTGTACCTTGTGCCTTCCCCACCTGCTGATCTCTGGCAGTCAAGGCGCAAGTCAGGGATGTTCCAATGGATTCAGGGCTGGGCACACCACAGCAGCTGTGGGGCAGCTTTGGTCAGAATGTCACCTACACCTTCTCCTACCCTTTCCCAGGGTCTGCCTTTTCTTTTCTTAATGTTTGATTATTTTTAATGATTTTAGATTAAAATGTAATTATTTTCAATTAGTAGTTGCCCTTCTTAATTACGGAGATGAATTAGATTGCTGTTCATTATTAATTAGATTTTAACTTTGCACTGATTACATCTTTTATCAGTCACTTCCCACACTCCTTTCCTTCCCATCCAAATTCCCTCTCCCCCAATGCCACCCCAAACCCTACTGCTTCCTGGTCCCCTGCAGCATCCTGGGGGTTTAAAAATCTGCCTAGAAAATACAAATCAATTTTATCAGCTCAGAGGCTCCGACTGGCTCCTTCAAAAGGGACAATAATACCAACCAGATGATGTCATTTTGTGGCTAAAAACCATTAAAAGGAAGCATTAATATTCTGCCTCCCTCCATCACTAGCTGGAAGAGAAACTCCTGCTGTGGCAGGGAAGGATCCTGCTCTTCCCTGCGAGCAGAAGGCACCTGATCCCTTGCCCCTGCTGCCCTGTTTGTGTATGAGAGGGAGGGTTTGGCCTGCCCAGGCTATTTCATAGGCTTTGTTTGGGCCTCCTATTTTTAAAGCAAGCTGTTTTCTTTCCTTTCTTTTTATCTGTCACCTTTCAGGCACCTAATCAATGCTTGGAGTTTTCTTACCCTTGTTCTCATCTCCTCTGCTGCCTGCTGTCTCCATCTCCCTCCCTGCCATCACCCTGTCCCTCAGGGAAGGTCTCCTTTCTGCTGGGGATCCCTAGGAGCCCCCACTCCTGCTCTTTATTGTTTTTTCCTTATTTAATTTGAAATATTTCTGTAATTTGCACCTCTTCATAGGGGGTGTGTGGGGGTGGAGGTTAAGACATCTCCCTGCAAATTTGCACTGAGATTTCTCTGCCTCCATTACTCTCCACTTGCTGCTTCCCTGGGCAGAGGGCGGTGGGGGCTGCCTGAGTGGGCACAAGGTCTGGTCCTTTTGGTTTTTGTGCACTCCACGGATTGTTTGATCTCCTTCCCTGCTGCTTTGGGGGTTAAGACATGCACAGGGCCTCTGTGAAAGCTGAATGTTCCAGGGAGGCGTTTTCATCCCTGAAAAGTTCGCCTCCCTCCACCTCCAGCCGCTCCTTCAGGTCCTCTCTGTTCCGCAGGTGTGACCATCTGGTGCCCCAGAGCTCTTTGGCTTTGGTGAAATGTCGACAATCCTGAAATGTGAGTGTTTGCTGTGGGCCCAGGGGCACCTGCTGGGGTGGTGTGTGCTCGATGCTGCACGCCGGCAATGAACCTTCCCCTGTGCCCTGCTGTAGGGTTTGGGCGGGAAGATAAGGAAGAGAAGGACAAGAAAGAGGAGAAGGAAGAAAAGGAGAAGACTCAGGGAGAAAAAGAGAAGGAGAAGCAGAAGAGGAGGAAGAAGGAAGAGGAAAAGGTAGGGGAATGATGGAGTTTTCTGCAGAACCATTTACATCCTGGTTGTAAAGGGGAGCCACGTCTGACCCATAGCAACCCCACAGCTGTGGTAGATGGAACTGTGCCCTCCACAGCCTAGAAATCACACTGTGTCCATGGCTTTTCCACCGAGAGACAGCTGTCTCTTTGCTCCCAGCATTCCCAGTTAGTTCTTCCTCCTTTTTCTTTCCAATTGGGATGCTGGTGTAGGCAGCAATGCTCCTGCACTGCACACACCACGAAAACCTTGCTCTTGGCTCTGGAGGGCTCTGTGGGGTTCCACAGCAGCACCAGTGGTGCCCAGCCTGGCCCTAGATACCCACAGGACCAGGAGTGTCTCTGACGTGAAGCTCTAGCTCAAACAGCAAAGAGTGCCAGGGTTCCCAGTGATGCTTGTCCCTCTCTCTTCACCCCAGCAGGGAGATGGGCAGCAGGACAGGAGCAGCAGCAGCTCTGAGAGCAACTTGGAGGAGGTAACCTCACCCCAGCTCAGTTCTGGGGCATGGCTGTCCCCTGCACCCCATCCCCGTGGGGTTTGCACCTGCAGACCCCTGTGTGGGTGCTGTCAAACACCTGGGGTGGGACACCCAGCACTCTCCTCACATGCTGTCCCTTCTCCTTCTGTTCCTCCCCAGGACCAAGGCATTGCCAAGGATGACGAGAAGGAAGACAAGGATTAATTTTGCCATGCTGGAGCAGCAGTACACGCCCTGGGCACGCCGAGGAGGTGGAGATGCAACTGGAAGCATGAGCTGGAGGGCGACTAGGCCACTCTTAGCCAAATAAAGACGTTGTGATCTCCAAAGAGAAATGCTGATTATTCATCCAGTCACACTGCTGAGCCAGTGCTGTCTGTCCTTCTGCAGAAGGAAACAGCCAAGGAAAGGCAAGAGGTGGGGAGCTGGGACCTGGGTGAGCAGGTTTTGTTCAACACCATGATAGACTCTGGAGGCAAATCCAGGGGCTCTGTCTGCCTGGCTCTGCATAGTCCCCCCAGATTTGGCAGCACCAACATCCTCCCTGTGCCCTCCAGGCTGCTTGCTATGGGATGCAGCAGCATGAGCAGGGATAGACACCTGACGCTCTGCTGAGCTGCTAAAACTGATTTCAAATCTATCAAAAACAAACGAACAGAAATTATAGGGGAGAAAAACTCCGACAAACCTCTCTCTTTTTGCAGCACTGACCCCAGCGTAGGGGCCGCGTGTGTGCAGCCCCAGCCCCGCCGCAGCCGCCGAGGGATGGCAACGGGCGCGGCGCCAGGAAAAAAAATAAGGGGAAAAAAATTAGGAAAAATGATCTGGCACCGCCATCTACCGGGGATGGGACGTCTGGCAGCAGGACCACGGGTTTCATAACCGCTCGGCTGTTTTGTAAGGCTCCCGCAGCGCCTCGGGGACAGTGAGAGAGAGGACCGGGGCAGAGAGAGCACTGGGGACAGGGAGAGCTCCAGGGCAGGGAGAGCACCGGGGACAGGGAGAGCATCGGGGGCAGGGAGAGCATTGGGGACAGGGAGAGCACCGGGGACAGGGAGAGCACTGGGGACAGGGAGAGCACGGGGGACAGGGAGNAAAAATGATCTGGCACCGCCATCTACCGGGGATGGGACGTCTGGCAGCAGGACCACGGGTTTCATAACCGCTCGGCTGTTTTGTAAGGCTCCCGCAGCGCCTCGGGGACAGTGAGAGAGAGGACCGGGGCAGAGAGAGCACTGGGGACAGGGAGAGCACTGGGGACAGGGAGAGCTCCAGGGCAGGGAGAGCACCGGGGACAGGGAGAGCATCGGGGGCAGGGAGAGCATTGGGGACAGGGAGAGCACTGGGGACAGGGAGAGCACTGGGGACAGAGAGAGCACCGGGGACAGAGAGAGCACGGGGGACAGGGAGAGCACGGGGGACAGGGAGAGCACCGGGACAGGAAGAGCACTGGGGACAGGGAGAGCATCGGGGACAGGGAGGGCTCCAGAGCAGGGAGAGCACGGGGGCAGGGAGAGCACCGGGAGAAGGAAGGGCTCCGGGCACAGGGAGAGCACTGAGGACAGGCA
The DNA here is from genome assembly GCA_013397895.1 of Origma solitaria. Taxonomy (NCBI): domain Eukaryota; kingdom Metazoa; phylum Chordata; class Aves; order Passeriformes; family Acanthizidae; genus Origma; species Origma solitaria. The sequence goes on along the minus strand of VZRL01000238.1, from coordinate 2,895,181 downwards.
GAGCACCGGGGACAGGGAGAGCACTGGGGACAGAGATAGCTCCGCAGCAGGGAGCGCTCAGGGAACAGAGAGCACCGGGAGCAGGAGGTGCTCCAGGGACCTGGCAGGGTCCAGCCGGTAGCAGAAGGGACCTCAGAGAGGGACACAGGTCCAGCACCCTGTTCTGGCACTGCTGCCAGCAGTATTACGCACAGCCCGAAGACTCAGCATCAATAAAAGTTTCAGTGCAAACTTGAGCGTAAGCACTCCACGCTGCGTCGCTGCCTTGCTTTGTTTTCCTTAAGAAGTCTGTTTTTATGAGTGTTTTCTTGAGTAATGCAGATTTCAGGCAAACCTGAGATTAAAAGTCAACACCACAGAGGATTTTACTTGAAACCACAGAATGTGGCTTTGGATGTTCTTTTCAGGGAACAAATGCAGCTGGCTCTTGTATAATCATAACAAACAGCAGGAAAGATGCTGAGGAATGTTGTCTTAATTATCCAGCACAAAGATTAAAGGGAAAACATGAAGATGGGAAAAACAAACAACCACAAAAGCTAAACTGGGTTTCAATGAGCTGGTTTGGCTTCAGAGGGGAAGGATTGATTTTAACTGCCTTATTGCTTCATGAACCCTTGGGTGCATTAATGTAAAATAATCCTGTGTGGGGTTATTTTGCATGTTTTACTTTTCCCCTCTGTGCACAAGGACTCTTGCACAAGACACAAGCAACTTCCAAATAGTAGATGGAGTTGCAGCATTTTACAGTCCCCTCAGGCCATGCTACCACAGGATGGGAATATCTTGGAATAAATTCTCTGTGTTTGGACATAAAAAGGAGAGGCCTTGCCTTTGCTTTTTAAGATAAAGGTTGGAAACTTTTCAAGCATGCTGTGCCAGACTTTGAGGTCAAGCCTGCCTGTAGATGCTCAGTTGAAGCTGAGAGGTGTTGCATCTTACTGGAGTGAGATCCTGCCTTCCAGCTGACAGGTATTTAATCTCACAAGCTAAATGCCCTGGAATTGTCCTCTGTGAACTCCCAAAGTGAGTGGGGCTTGCTAATGGCAGTCAGCACCTGACCCCGCAGCCATGTCCCCACGCTGCCCCAAATCTCAGCATCTTCATGTGCTCAGGGCCAGCACTGGGTGCTCCCTGCACTGCTGAGTGATGCTGAGCACTGGGCCAGGCGAAGTCTCCCTGCTTGCTGCTTGTGTTTTACAGTCCCTGTTTCAGGCCACCACACTAAGCTCTGTGCAAATACAGCATGTGCAGCCTGTGGCACGAGAGCAAAGAGCCAAACACACCCAGGGAATGGCTCTGTGAACATCCAGGCATCTGCTCCGGCAGCCCAAGTTCTCTGTCCTGCCTTCAGCACCTTGCCCTGCCCATCGCTCACTCCCCTCTGAGCCCTTGTGCTGCCTTCATTTGAACTGGCCAAGTTTCCCCAAAAAGTCGTGGAGGTGAAAACCACTTCAAGTTCTCTAGTGTCCCTGATTCCTCATTGCATCTCAGCCCTGGCTTGAAGCCAGGCGGCGTGAATGGGCATAGAGCATGAACATCCGTGCCAGCCACAGGGATTAGGGCTCTGAAAACGCTTCGTGGAGGAGGCAAAAAGGCAGGTGGAGCATCCAGCTCTTGGGGATGCTGAGGACCTCCAGCCACATCAGTTCAGTAGCTCTCCTGAGGGACACGTCCCCAGCATGAGCTCGGTGTGCTGACATGGGTGTTTGCCCCCAGCTGTGACAGCTCCCCCAGCGCTGCTGGGCCCGAGCTCCGACTGCACCAGGGTGTTCTAACCACCTCGTTTGCTTGAAGCATCTGCAAGCTTCAACCAGGAGCTCCTTGGGCCTGATGTGCCTTCAGGCAGCTGGGACACGAGCATGGACAGAGCTGTGCCAAACGCCCACCACAGCAGGCTCTGGAGGGGCGGAGTAGGAAAAGGAGACCAGCGAGGGGAACTGGCAGCCGTGGAGTTACTTAAGCAAGTCTTGTTTACACAAATTTATATAATAACTTTGGCTGGTCCTCGGGGAGCAGGAGGGGTTGTGCCGCCCCTGCTCACAGCATCTGGGGGTACCTTCAGGGATCTGCACAGCACTTGACTGTCTGAAGCCTCACAGCAGCAGAGATGTCAAGAGAGTTTAGGTGTGGAGAAAGAACTGTTTCCCATACCATTTCAGGCAGAGATGCCCCCAAATGAAGGCATTTTACTATAAATGCCAACAATTTCAGAACAGAAAGGTTGGACCTTTGTTTTGTGATGAGACTTTTCATCTTTCATCTAGGGGCTTTATTATATAAAGTGTCCTATTAGGGAAACAAGGTTCTCTAAGGTAGAGATCAAAAAGAAATCTCTCCTCTGTTCCCAAGTGACCTTCTTCATGGAAAATTTCAAGCTGCTTTTTCATTCCACTAAAAAATGGAAACAGTTAGAAATCCTGACTTTCCCAGAAAAGCTGATTCCTGCAGCCCTGCTTATGATCTGCTAATCTCTGCAGAGTGCTGGGCAGAGGTTTCCTATGAAACAACTCTTCTGTTTTTGAGCTGAATAAGAAGAAAAGCAAAACCCAAATGGAACTGGAGTCATGCAAGTGAAGGGTGTTTTGGAACACTTGTGCACTCCTGCTCCCTGCACAGCACTCACACTTGCTCCTGTCTGTGCTGCATCCTTCTACAACTCGTCCCTTCATTCTTAATATCTGTAAATTCAGACTCTTTGCTATGTTAATCAGCAGCTAAAAGTTATAGCAGAGCTTTATTCACTGAATTGCTCGGGATTAGTTTTCATAAAAATGATGCTAAGGACACACATATTTCCCAGCACTTTCCTCTCCCCTACAAACCTCTCTAGGATTCTGCATTTGTTCTTTCAGAAGAGCAGAGCAGGCTCCTCACTCCCCAAACCTCCCTGCAATACCTCCCTAAAACCCACAATGGAACGGTGCCAGGCTTCTTGCGAAGGAAAACCTGCAATTTGCTCTGGCAGATGCACCAGGACAGGTTTCTGGGTGACAAATGTTCCGAGTACTAACAACTTGACCTCTTTAGAAGCCGTGACGTCTGTGCGTTATGAAAGGAGGAGCTGGCGGCAGGGCCACACAGGCTCACCCAAACATGATTCACCTGCTGCTCAAAGTGCAGCAGAGGTGCAGGTGAGCCAGCCTGTGGAACAAAAAGGCACAGACAGAAATATTTGTCTGCTCCTTGAGCAGAAAGCTCTGCCCAGGCCACCACTCCTGTGGACAGGCCAGGAGCCCACAGGCAGCTTTTTATAACTGTGGTAGAGACACAGCCCTGCTCATGCTGCCTGCAACCCAGCCCAGGGCCTGTGTTTAGGGTTCTTTTGGCAGAGGGGAAGGGGAACTGCAGGGAGACCCTGAGCAGCCCTCTGCATTTCTCCCCAAGACTTCAAGTGGTTTCATTCTCCACATGGTCAGGCACAGCTCTTGGATGGAATTTGAGCCACTGGCTTTGCAAGGGCTCTTTTGTCCTCACTGAGAAGGACACTGAGATATCATCGGTGTGATGGAGATGCTGGAGCTGCAGGGATAAAGAGCAGGGCAGAGGATGAGGAAGTCAGAGCCTGGATGTGGCCTGGCAGGACAGAGGCATCCCTGCAGAGCCATCTGCAGAGCCCACCCGCTGCCGCTTGCAGCCTCCTCTGGCAGAGAGAAAAGGCAGCGCTGGGTGCCCGCCAGCCCCGCTGGCATCTCCGTCAGGTGGGTGGGAGCCGCAAAGGAAAAGTGGAAAAAGGAAGAAATGAGGAAGGCGGCACGTACTTGCTTCTGGCTGGGGCAGGGAGCCAAGGCCACGGGAGCTGGGGAGGGAGAGGGGCAGGGCAGCTGGCGAGTCCCCAGCTGCAGGGATGGGCCACCACAGTGTCACCCTCGGCCACAAGGCCCAGGGCAGGCACGTGAACACACAGCAGCTTGTGAAGTTGGCAGATTCTGTCTGACCCTGCAGGAAAGGCTGATTACGAATCAGATCTCCCCATCCAGAAGATTAAATGGGTGATGTGATCTCCAGGTCTGGCCCACTGGGATGCAGCTCCCTCTGGACACCAGTCTCCTTGGCAGCAGTGGACCTTGCTGCAATGTAAAGGTATCCTCAGGGAGTTGGTTTCCTATGACTTTTCGTCCTTTAATCACTTTGTTATGTTATCCGTGGGTTTAGGTGGGGCTGAACAAGCTGTGCTGACTTTGGGCTCCTCCTTGGGGACTCCTGTAGATGGAGAATCTTCAGCTTCAACTGAAACACAAATGAAACAATGGCAAGGCATCAAGGCAAGCTTATGGCACCCTGCCCCATAGCCCATGGTCCTGACAGCCACCCTAGGGCTTCCCCCGGAATAAGGGGGACAGTCCTGATCTTTTTTTGTGTTCTGTTTTCAGGGCTGTGTGGTTTGTACATGACTGCCCATGCTGTGGAAAAAGACATCTCCATCCATTTTATGTGGGACTTGCTTCCAAGACTGAGTGATAATGTTCTGCCAACCTCTTGGCCAAGAAGTTTGGCTCAAGAGACTGAAATGAGCCAGATACAGATCTGGGCTCTCCCGCTGTGACTCTCCAGTTTCCAGAGTTCAGGCCTAAGCCTAGTTACATGAACAATGAGACAATGTTCCTTTGCAGCTCTGTGTCCCACCAATCCATGTGAAAGTCAACTCATTTCTCTAGGAATGATGCTGCCTCAGGCAAAGCCTGTATGAGTCAGAAGGAAAAAATATTCAATTTTTCTTAATTCCCCAATCCTGTTTACATCTGATCCTCCATACTGAGAGTCAGGACATCTCTGAGCACTCAGGCAGCAGAGTTGCAGGACTTGGGAACAATATGTAATTTATATGATTGCTTCCTGTCCGGCTCCTGGTCAGCACAGCGCAGAACTCAAATCCCAAACCTCGGAGAGCAGTGTGGCAATCTGCCTGCCTCTGCCAAGGGAAAACCAGGCCTGGACCAGCTCCCCTAACTGCACACAGAGACCTGAGAGAAAAGGTGCTGGTTGTAAAGGATGAGCTCAGGACAAAGAGTCTCCCACACCACCTGCTTCCACTTCCTTTTGCTCCACTTCCCAGGACTGGCTTTGAACCGCACGTGACAAATGGAGAAACCTGGTGGCTGAATAACATCCTGGATCCAGAAATACTAGGATGTAAAGAAAGCAAAAATTCCAGGAAGCTGATGTGTTTGTTGACAGGCTCGGGTGGGGGGGAAGGGGGGATGATGCAAATAATTCCCTGCATGTTCTCTGCACATACTGAGGTGTAAAAACAATTCCTTAGGCCAACTCTCAAGGCTTGCAGACAGCCAGGATCCAGGTGCAGCGCTGCTGGGGCACAAGTGCGTCTGCACAGGTGCTGAGGCTGGGGCTGGCCATGGCTCTTCCCCTGCTCACCCAGCAGGCTGCCTGGCACTTGGACATGCCACCCTGAGCCCCATGTGGCCCTTGCTGATAGCAACACTCTTCCTCCTTGGCCGGGATGCTGACGCTTTCCTCCTGCTGCGGATTTATAAATGGGAGGACTTGTCTCACCTCGCTGCAACAGGACTTTCAGGTCGGATGGTGCTGGAGGAAGCTGGTGGGCAGAGCAGGGATAGCAGTGTGGAAAAGGGGTCATGACATCCAGGGTGCATATTCCTGTTTACAAGTGCTTGTGGTGCCTTTGAAGACGCCCTAAGAGGACGCAGGCCTCCTCTCTCTGAACAAAAAAAGGCAACACTGGGAAGGTGCTGTCACCTCAGAGCCACTGCTTAATCCCTAACGCGTCAAAAACAAGTGTCAATGCTTGCAACAAATATTTATGCACTAAAAATGAGCAAACACAGCTGGTGTGAAATCCCTGATCCCCATGCTGGGCTGTCAACAGTCTGTACCACATTAATGAGGCTGTACTGGAGCTGAAGCACAAGTGGACGTGTGGCTGGGAGCCAGAGGAGGAGCTGCAGCAACACCTGGAACTCCTCACCCTGCACTGACCCTGGGCTGCTTCCCACCTCTAGACTGAAAAAAAAAAAAAGAAAAAATCATATTGTGCTGTACAAATAGTTCCTACACACAGTGTGATCTGTCCTGTGTTATGCAACACGTGAAGTTCTCATCTGGCCAGCAGAATGGTTAGCATTAAGCATTTGAAGCTTTTTTTTTTTCTTTTGCAGTTATGTACTGAGTCAGCACAAACACAGCAGTGACAAGAGAAGCATTCGGAGTTCTGAACCAGCTCAGCTCTGGATGGATTGAAGAAAACAAAATGTTCTTGCCCACTGGTGCTAATGAAGCCTGGTTTGCAATGGCCTCGCATGTCGTGGTTGATTGATTTTAAACTGTATTATGCAAAGGCAGTGGCATGTCTGCTCTGCTTATGAGGCACTGGAGAGCCCACACATGGTTGTGGAGTGATTCAGGAGGTGCGGGAAGGAACGAGGCAGGTCCCAGGCGAGCAGCCTGGTGTCTCCCAGAGGAACTGGCTGGGCTGGTGCAAGAAGCTGCGCTCCTCACCTGGCAGCAGCTCCCCTGGCAAAGGGCTGCTGCTCCCAGGCTGAGCCACACAAACAGGTTATTGTGTACTTCACTGCAAGGTTGGCTGTGGTACCCAAAATCACCCTCATTTCATGGCTCAGGAGCGAGGAATGTGCCCTTCTTGAGAGGTAATCTGGGGGCAAAACTGTGAGGCCTCCCTGGTGGCAAGCCTTTATTAGTGAATAGCCAGGTTTCGGTGAAAAAAAATGAGCCATGGGGAGAACTAAACCATGAGAGGAGAGTGCCTGGTGTGAAGGAGCTTTGCCCACCTGAGAAATGCCCATACTGGAGGAATGATGTGCGAGGTCCTCTGGCGGGGGGAACCAAAGACTGATCCTGTGGATGGGGGACATGGAAAATGTCCCTTGCTGGACGGAGACCCAGACAGAGCCCCAATGCTTCCAGGGTGACCACTGCCCCTAATGCCATGCTCAGATTTCAGGACAGTGTTATCAAACGTCACCTGAGATTTCTCCAGTTTGGAGGGATCACTTAAAAAGATAACGGAGAAAGCAATGAAGCCTATCAAGCCCACATAAAATGCTAAGTTGCTGAGTTTTTAAAACCATTCATGAGCTGTTGAATGTAGTTGCAAAAGGTTTGGAAACAAAACCTGCTCCACAGCCCAAACCTCCGCCAGCCACTCCCTCAGTGGGGCACAGGTTTCACCAGCGCTGACGTCCTGTCCTGCTGGTGATCGCTGTCTCTGAGCAGCCCTTCCAGCGTGTGTATGTTTGGATTGTTTTTAGGGACACACATATGAGCCCTTGGGGAATGTGCATCATCCTTATGTAAAATCTGATCTGCTAAGCTCCAGAGTTGGCAGATATCAGCTATTTTTTCAGCACCTGCTATGCAAGAGCTGCTTTCTGTGATATGACTGTGTAGTGTGGGGTTGCATCTCCCTTGCGACACCGAGCCCATCCTGGGGGTCTGTGAGTGGGAAGGGGATCGCCCACATACAAGGTCTGAATTCATTCAGTTCTGGGTAAGTAGAGCATCTGAGGGAGATGCTGTTTCCCGTGTAGGGAAACTATTGCCCTAAACCCCTGTGCCCCCAAACATCCTGCCACGATGCGTTTCCATGGAGGGCGATGCAAAGAGGCATCTGGGGCAACCCAGCCGCACCTGCCCGCCCTGCTCTGGAGCATCTCAACAGCCAGCACCTCACTCCCACTCTGGAGAGCTGAGGGACCCCGGGTACCCTGTGCCAGCCACTCCCGAGCATCCCACCCTCCCGTCCCCAGCACAGAGCACCCTGTGTCCTCCAGGGCTTGAGCCCCAGCCCTGCTCCACACCACTCCGGATACCCCAGGCTACCCGCACCGTGGGGGGCTCCAAATCGCCCTGGCCCCACTCTGAGGCACCCCGAAACACCCCCCAGCGCTCTGCACCTTGGTTCTGCTCCAGAGCGCCCCTGACCCCCGGGACCCCGTGTCCAGCCGGTGCAGAGCTCTCCTGCGCTCGCCGCACGGCTTCAGCTCCAGGGTCCGGCTCGTACCGCGCACCGCGGCTGCTCCGGAGTGCCCCAGCATCCCCGCATCCCGGGGGATGGGCAGCGGAGCCCCCCATCATCCCTGCATCCCGGGGGATGGGCAGCGGAGCCCACCAACACCTCCGCATCCCGGCTCGGGGGGTCGGCAGCGGAGCCCCCCAACACCGCCGCATCCCGGCTCGGGGGTCGGCACCCCCCGCACACCGACCCCC